>PVJI01018254.1:0-33771 GCA_004026765.1 Micronycteris hirsuta | reverse complement strand
CACTGACTTAGGTTTGGAGTTTTCTAGTACATTGTCTTGCTCATGCTACTGAAAAATTTTCAATAATATTTTGAGATGGCCATGATTCATGGTAAAATTTGCATCTGAGTGACATACATTAATAACTATTAAAATTTACTTTCATTATCCTATGCTCAACTTGTTCATTATTTTCTGGACAATTTAACACTCAAGCTGTCTCATTTGTTTGTCTTAATAAAAATTGTGTGAATTTTGAACAAGCACTCATTAATTTCTTATTATGGATCATCTTTAGAAACACAAATTATTTAAATAATAATTACAATAGAACTGAGTTACATGCATTTTGTAATGGGTGGACAGAGAATAATAACATCAACAATAATAATAACAGCTAATATGTATTAAATATGTGGTCCTGATGCAAGTGCTTTGTTTAGCACTTGCCAGTCTCTGTTTAATTCTATAAAATTTTATCCAGGCTAAGGAAGATTAGGTAACATTCCTAGTATTTAAAATTATTAAATGGTGAGTAGGGACCTGGAACACTAATTTATCTGATATTAAAGTCATTTCTTGTAGCACTGATATATATTGCTTCCCAGAGTTAGACTCTGGTTACTAGAGTGGAGGCTAGCTTTGAACAAGATACAAACATTAAATTAAATTTTTTATAAAAAATAAGAATTTATAAAGCAAAAAATTCATGGACAATAGAATCAGAAAAACATGGCGTATATATGCCCCTATTGTTAATCAAAGTTATAACACTTGATCAATTCCTTAATAGGTAAATGCATCAAAACAAAAGAAATAACATTATGTAGATATAGGTTCATTTTGATAAATAAATAAAATTATGTAGATAAAGAATGTAGCCATCAACAGGATGCACTCAAAATTAAAGGTCCAGCATTATTAAACTGTAAAAAAATTAAATGAATTTCTTAAATTCCACCAAGATAAATAATAGTGAAAATTAAGGCTTCTGCTTATGAGAAATCAGATTTTCTTGCATTAATCCATAGCAAGTATTTCCATATGCTATGAACGATGAACTATAAAAACAATTCACTTATTAATTCTACCAATACCATGCTTCTTTCTATGGGAAGTCACAGTGGATAACCTCCTGTGGTGTTACAGGTTGAATTGTCTCCCCGCTCAACCAAAACAAACGATATCTTTAAGTCCTAAACTCCAGTGCATCTTATTTGGAAATAAGTTTGTCGAAGCTGTTATTAGTTAAATTAAGATGCGATATCACTGGAGTAGACTGGCCCCTTAATCCAATTTGTGTTGTGTACTTCTAAGAAGACAGCCACGAGAACAGAGAGGCACATACAGAGAGACAGGATGAAGAAAGCAGACTTAAGCAGCTGTGGACAAGGAAATTCAACCATTGACAACAAACCATCAGAATTGAGGAAGAGGCAATGAAAGATTTCCCTATAGTTTTATTTTTTTATAAAGTGATTTTTTAAATTGAGGTATAATTATCATATAACATCACATTAGTTTCAGGTGTACAATAATTCAATATTTGTATATATTGTGAAATGATCACAAGTCAACAGTAAGTTGACATTGTCACTATACATAGTTACAAAATTTATTTTCTTGTGATGAGAACTTTCATTTTTAAGTCTTTTTTATCATTATTCAAGTACAGTTGTTTCCATTTTCCCGCCACTACTTTCCCCCACCCCATCTACCCCCACCTACCCCCACCTCCCACCCTCAATCCTTTCCCCCGTTGGCTTTGTCCATGGGTGATTTATACATGTTCCTCGATGACCCTTCCCTTAGAGAGCATGGTCCTGCAGACAACGTGATTTTGGAATTTAAGCCTGCAGAATTCTGAAACAATAATTTTGCAGTTATTGATTTAAGCCTCACAGTTGGTAGTGCTTTGTTACAGTAGTCCTAGGAAATTCATACATACCGGAAGCTGTGATGCAATGTGTGAGAACCTCCATCACAAGAGGAAATTCATTTTTGTTAAGGCAGATAATCTGTGGAAAGAGGCTGATCAATGACCTGTGGTGAAAACTAGTTTGTAACAGTGAACTGGGCTAGATTTTCAGAAAATTCCAAAAGAACAGGGCATATGATGACAGCAGCAATAGCTGAACTGGAAAAGGAGAGACTTCTAAGACTCTAAAGAATTGCACATTAGTGGAGATAACAATTAAGAAAATAATTTGAATAAGTTACATCACAGAAAAAATATATACATAATAGAGGTAAAGTCACGTGTTAATAGCAGTATAAGCAGAAAGATCAACATAGAAATCATTATAAAGAGAATAGCTGAATCAAATTAAAAGGAATATGGCTTGAATCACTGGGAAAATGAATAATTAATATGTGTAGATAACTCAGTCAGTATTACTATTTAAAAAGAGGAGTTAAAAGAACATTGGTGATTTCTTATAACTCAACCGAACAGTTACTGTCCAATGTATCCTACTCTTAATTCACTCACTAAGTCTGAACAATTTTGTTGTGGTGGTGGTCACTACAAAAACAACAGCAATAATAACAACTGTCTACAGGAGAAGTAGGAAAAAGGAGGCATTCCATGAATGATTGTGAACACAAACTTAACTTTAGGCTACTCTATTCTCCACTGTTATCTCTTCAATACATTTCATCGTTCAGGTTAATTATTTGGTATATGTGGTCTATAGTAGGTAGTAAGGCATGCTTAAAGAATGAGATTGGTCAAAGAATACATAAGTAAGCGAAACAACAAATCAACATTTCTCTCTCCTTTCCTCTCTCTCTCTTTATAAAAAAACAAAGAAATAAAGAATGAGGGTGTTTACCCTCTGGTGAACACTTCCTATATGCCAGATGACCTACCTATGACAATAATATTATTTGTAGTAGTAATAACTATTAATACTTATTGAGCACTGCCTATATGCCAGGCACTGTATTAGGATGTCCATACGCATTTAGTCTTCTAAATAATCCTGTGAAGCAAGTATTTTATCATTTCCCAGTCTACAGATGGAAGGTGTAAGGCTCAGCGTGCTTTGTCCAGGATCGCAGATGTATGAAGTGGAGAAACTGGAATTCAAATTCAAGAGACCTGATACAGTACTGGTGCTCTTAACCATGTATATACTGCTTCCATAGATTCTCACCGTAAAATTAGGAAGCAAATATTACCTTTCATTTCAATAGGGAAACTGAAGATTAAGTGGTTGATTTCCTGTGAAGTACATTTTTTTTTACCTGAAAATACATCAAAGCATATTTTGCTAGTTCGCATGGTACATAGTAAGTGATCAGTACATACTAATATTATTTTAAATATCATTATCATTTAAGTAATTTAACCAGCATTTTGTACAAACTAGGCTTCATCCTAAGTCTCTGTTCCAAACGTGTTTACTTTTTCTGGCACAAAAATAATGAGTAAAAATTTACTCTTTCAATTCCTTTAGTGTTGTAGATTAAAACCAATTCAACCTTTCTGGTTATGGTAAAAGAAAATACATTGTCACTTTTATTTTAGGTTTGTTTATTTAGATATATAAAGAAAACATAAAAAGGGCTAACTTTTCTAGGACACTTTTTCTCTTAGACTCAATTAGCATCTGCACAACTAGACCCTCCTATTATTCCAAGTTGTAGCTTTTAGCTTCCTTCCCAAGGTTCACATTGCTGATCACTGAATCACAGAATATTTTCTTTTCTAATTATGCTTTAGTTACTTTTTACACCATCCTGCGTTATGTTCCAAGGAGAGTTTAGATATTGAGCATTAAACTTGAAGTATTATTAGCTTACAGATAATAAACTCAGATATTTATTTTTATCATCCAGCAGGTAGTTAAAATATGGAGACTGGAGTTTTATGATAGTAGTGTGTACACTTATAAATGTTATTATGTTATGTTTATGTCATAACCTCACAATGATTCTAAGGAGAGAGCATGGTCTGAGGGAAGGAGGACACATTTTGGCATTGGACTAACAACACAGCCCTGGCTCTTCCAAATCCTCATTGTGCAACCTTTAAAATGCTGTTTTAATGTTAGCTTTTGGTGTCTCCAAATCTAGAAAATGGGATTTATAAAATCTATTTTACATGTGTTGAGGATTTGAGATAATATCTGAAAAGTCATTTTATAAATAGTTGTCATTATAAATTAAAGTGTTATTTCTCAATACCATATCAATTGATATAATAGTCTTTGAATTTTCCAATTTTATGTTAATGAAGATATGAGTTTGGAGAGAACTATTTTGATAAATATAAAATGAGCTGTTAGTATGTATTGTCAATTCACACTTCTAATATTAGCATAATTTTCTTTCAGTCCTCATACATCACCATCATCATGGTCATCGTCAAATCTGTTCCTGCCAGCCTCATAGAAAACCTGTAATGATCCATAAATCTAAATGCAAGGTTAACTATGTAGAAGCTATTAATATTTCATTAGCAACTTCACTGTGGCTCTCTTTACAAAAAATTCATTTTAAGAGATGTTTTTGGAAGATATTTTTCCACAAACGGTTGAGGCTATATCTATTTTCATTTTTTGAAACATGGTTTTTAACTTCAGCTATGTCATTGGATTCAGAAAAGAACATTCAATCATGTTTAATGGAAATAACTTATTAAATATTGTAGAGAGATGACTTTGATGATACTTTCATTAATTGAAGGTTGCCATAACAACTGAGGGTCCACATTAAGCACCTCATAGTTACAAAGGGAACTAGCTTGTCCTGTATCACCTTTATTATAATTCTTAACACTCGCACATGCGTGGCATGCCTAATTTATCTCAAAATGATATTAAGATGAAAAGAACATGATAAAAATGCAAATATAGGGACTTATGTTCATAACTGTTAGCACAAAGTACAATATAACAATTTAACTCAGCTTGGTATCCCTGAATATTTTAGAATGTATTTACTGTTTGCAAACATATAATTTTGCTCAGGAAATGATCCTCAAATTAAATAAAGATTTAAATTTTCTAAATGTTATTTTTTTTAAAAAGATTTTATTTATTTATTTTTAGAGAGAGGGAAAGAGAGGGAGAAAGAGAGGGAGAGAAAGAGCAATGTATGGTTGCCTCTCACATGGCCCTCACTGGGAACCTGGCCTGCCACCCAGGCATGTGCCCTGACTGGGAATCAAACCGGGACCCTCTGGTTCCCAGCCCGCGCTCAATCCACTGAGCTACACCAGCCAGGCTCTAAATGTTATTTTAACATTTCTTATGTATACTTAAATCTAAATATCAGATAATTTTATCCTATGTAACACACTAGTTAAGCATTGAATACATGTTTGTTGAATGAATATCATATTAGAAAGTAAATGAAGGATTTAAAATTAACAAACAAATAGAAATGATTAATGTCCTCTGGAAAGCTTTATAAAGTTTAGCTGCCAGTAGTAATAGGTGTGCAGCTCAGTCATCATCTTACTGAGGCAAGACATCTGACAAAGCATAAAAATCTATACAGTTTCTGCTAGATAAAATATATTCCTAATCCAAATCCCTATTAGGATCAGCTGGTTAAAATTTTAACTTTAGCCTTTTCTGAGGTGCTTTCTTTTATCCTCAGTGCTGGTAATTATATTTCATAACCCAAAAAATTATCAAACTAATGGAGTGAGAAATATTCTCTGTTTTTCTATTTTAGTAAGGTTCTATTTTGGTATGGTCTAAGGACCTTCTTTTAATCAAATTATTTACTGCCTACTATTAGCCACACAGAATTCTTCCATTACTATAATACTAATTTAGTTTGATTTTATTAATATTTTAAAAAATCATGGGTAGGAAAGCAAAGCTTTAATTAGTCATTTAGCACCTTCAAACATTTTAACAAGCCTTATACTTCTTTGACGCACCAGATCCGCCTACCTCACTTGAATATTTTAGCTTATTTTCCTCTGCTACCATAGCTGCAAACACACTGGTTTATTCTTACATGTGAAAACATACTCTACTTTTTCCTGCCTTAATTCCATCTAACATGTTCCACTTGGATTTAAACTATTCACATCTCAGTATGATGGAGGCATTCCCCCAGCAGATATAGTGAAGAATACAAGACTATCTCTGCCCACAGTTTTTGGTCTAGAAGGACGATTGTTAAGGAAGGGGCAGGTGATCAGCATGTCTTACCTCCCTCAGCTCCATATAGAAGTGTTATAGGCCAGTACAGGTGAGATGTCCTTCTTCCACCAAGCATCCACTGGTAAGGCAGGAGCTCTTCGTAGCCATGGCAGGCAAACTATGCCAGGCTTTGAATTCCCTATCTGACTCTTAGGGTCTGAGAGCTCCATGCCAGGAGAGGCGAGGCGAGGTCAAACACTGCCATCACCACTTAGTGCCTTACTGGATAGCGGAGCTGTCACCCTGAGAGAAGCAGGACAGAAGACAGAGTTCTCAGTCCTGGGGTGAGATGTAGACTACTTTTTATCGACCAGTTCTTACTTCTGTCTGTGTGTTGCTTTCGAAATGTCATTCAACTCAGGGCCACACACTCTGACTTTCCAGAAGGAATGCCTCTAGGTTTCTTTCTAAAACTCCAACAATCTTCTATATTTCTTTCTCCTTCATCCTGTTGCCATTTCATTGATAAAGAGAAAGAAACTTTCCTCATTTTTCATGGATCCAGAAGTCTATTGATACAGTTAAATTGTTTAACATTGTATTTACAATTAAACCAGCAAAAATTCATTTGGAATACATTTCACAAGTTTATACAACACATTGAACACTGTTTGTATAATTTTCTAAAAAGGGTAGCACTAAAGTTTTGAGAACGGCTATTCCAATTGGAAATGATTTTTTTAAAATTTCATATTAATATGTTAAATTTTTAAAACTCAGTTTTATTACAATTTATTCTATTAGTTGTTCAGGCTCCCATGACAAAATACCATAAACTAAGTTTCTTAAACAAAAAGAAATTTATTTTTCATGTGTTTGGGGGCTGGGAAATTTAATATCAAGATATTAGGAAATAGGTTTTATCTGAGTCCTTATTTCTTGGCTTGTAGGTGGCCACCACCTTGCATTGTACTCAGATGACCTCCTCCCTCTGTGTGGGGGAAAAGAGATTATGGCTCTCCTGTCCCCTTCGTATGAGACCACCTATCACATTAGTCCTCCACGTTTATGACCTCATTTAATCTTAATTACTTCTTTAAAATCTTATCTTCATACAAAGTCATATTAGGGGTTCTCATTTCAACATAAATTTGTGTGCATGGGGAGACAAACATAATTCAGTTACTATTATTAAAATTGGGTTTCTACTGTGAATATCTACTATAATATCAAGACATTGTAATCGTAATAGTCTATATTAATACTGTATAATCTTGAAAATGTTTATGGGTGAGATTTCCTAGCCTGGTGGAGCTTAATGCTTGATTATTCCTTCCTCTTAAGGTGATTGCCAAATAGTCCGTAACCTCTGTTATAACTAATTTTACATCATTTTCGTAGCAAAGTCATTATCTCTTAGCAGTTTCTGAACAATTTCCCAAAGATATTTCATGTGTTGAACTTGTAAACTTTCCAAAGTTATACCGTGTCTGGCAGAAGTAAGGCCTGCTTGAATGTGGTTGATAAGGTAATAATATGGGTGTAATAATTTATAGTTTTAATTTGAACATTTCACCTAAAGTGTCATATGATGTGTTTGAGTGTGATATTGTTATATTGCGGAATTACGTGCTTTTAATTTTTTAATAAGAGTTTGTAATAAAACAAGGGACATTATTTGTGCTGACCTCTGTATTTACTTCCAGTTTCAGTGTAGTATTTTTGAATATGCCTGCATAAAATATATTGACTATGACTGAATTTAACACACAATTCACCTTTTGCTTTGGAGAGGAGAATAGAACACAAATGGCAGATTTTTAAAATATATTGTCAAATATTGGTTAGTAACCTAAGGATATGATTAAAATTATCTGGATTAAATGATTTAATTGATGCTAACATAGTTGATATGTGTAAAATGTCAAATGTTTTAATGATCATTTTAAAAATAACATTGAATTGTTACTACTTTCCCCTAAACTGCTACAACTGATAGTGTTGGAAATATCAACATGAAATTTTAGCAAACTATTTGCCTAAAAGAGATTTATTACCACTACTAGGAAATGGAAATGAAACTAAGCAATAAAATGGTAACATAAGAAGAAGAAATAGGAGGGTGAGCAACTTGAAGAGAATAAGAAGGTAAATTAACTTATAAATAATACTAAGATAATAAATCTGACTTGAAAATTATAATCAGCAAGTGTTTATTTTCATTAGAGTGACCATATTGCTTAGATATAACATGTATAATTTTGAGATTACGACACTTAAAACTTTTTCTTTAACTAAATTTGCAATGCTAATTAGAAAGTTATTTTTTAGTGTCTTGTCTTGCATACAAACAATCTGTTAAAGATCACTAATGTGACTTGTCCAAAGTAAGCAACACCTCTTTAGTTTTGCCTTTTGATTGCATCAAAATGACACAAGCAGACCCGGGGAGGGAGGCACGCTCTGTGGATCACTGAGAGCTCCAGACAGGTTGACCAGGGCCGGTCACGAGCAGCATCTGACAAGGGCTGCACCAGAATAACTGCAGACCTATCTAATACATAGAAACAAACAGAAAGAGGCAGCCAAAATGGGAAGACAAAGAAACAGATCCCACGTGAAAGAATGAGAAATTTCCCCAAAAGAAGAATTGGCTGAAATGGAGGCACTCAATTTCTCAGATAGAGAGTTTATAGTAACGATTATAAGTATGTTTATATGGCAAAATTCATTCTGCAGGTTCTGCTACCAAAGCAGAAGGAACACCGTGCTGCAGTTGCTAATGACTTGATTCAGATCGCCGCCAGTGAACCAGATTACCTCAAGAAGGTAACTTTGAAGGGGGCTGAGGCATTGTTGTCCTATGCACAATGCTTCTGCATCTTGTATCTTCTTCAATAAATGTCTCTTTTGCATAGCATATGGATGGATACTTTCCGGACAGACCTCATACATTCCTATCTTTATTATTCTCAATTTGCTGGGTGTGTTTTGTTTGTTCTTTTTAATACTAAGATTTCTTTGTTTGGCTCATGAATATGACAAACATAAATATAATTTGTTCTCTATTGGAGTATTGAAATGAACAGATAGTCTAATCTCATTAAACAAAATTGAAGAGAGACATTTATATTTACTCTAAATTACATGTCTTCTGATGTTTCTTCCCTTTTCAAATGGTATATTTTTTATTCTGACCTTCAGTGAAGTGGGGCATGGATTTGGACTTAATTTCTAACTCCTTACTATTTGTGGTCCATGTTCTAGGTAAGTCTAAGAAGCCCATGCAATCTATATTGAGACATACTCATATGCCTGGGCCTTAATAGAAACTAACAGTTTTCCCAGATTGAGAACAAACTGTAAAGAAAATAAAACTATATCACGTAAGAAGAGGAAATAAAGGACTCACATCATAACTCTTCATATGTAAAAGATTCAGGAAGGTTCTAATAAAGGGAATGTAATTTTAAATGGGGAGTTAATCCAAATTAAAATCTCACCTACCTGTTTTGTAGCTGTAGACATATAGATTCCAAATGTATATGAAAACGCAAAACATACTGAGAATAGCCAACACAGTACTGAAGAACAAAATTAGGAAACTACCACTGCCTGTCAATATTTATAAAGCTAAGTGTATAAATACAGAATAGAATTGGTAAAATATAGACATATAGATAAATAGAAACAAATTACAGCCCAGAAATGGAGCAGTGCAAATATAGTTATTCGATTTTTGGCGAAAATTCATAGGTGATTCACTGTGGAAAGGATAATCTTCCAACAAGTGTAACTGAAAAATTGAAAATCCAAGTTCAAAATGAAAATTACATAGATATGAAATATATAATGTATACTCTATACAAAAATTAACTTCAATGTGTCATAAATTTATTATATCAAGAAGAGTAGAGACTACAGCTGATAATGAGCTTGTGGAGAAAAGAGAATCCTTGTGTACTATTGCAGAAATATAAATTGGTGTAGTCACTCTGAAAAGCAGTACTAAGATTTCTCAAAAGAAAGAAAGAAAGAAAGAACTATCACATTATGCAGCAATTCCTCTTTTGGGGATTTATCTGAAAGAAACAAAAATACTACTCAAAAAGATATATGTACCATCATGTTCATTGAAGCATTATTTATTTGCAATAGCCAATACATGGAAATAAATTAAGTGGCTATCAAAAGATAAAGAAAATTTGATATATAGTCTCCTGATGATTAATGTTGTTGATGATATTTTCATATATATTTACTTTTTTCTCTTTTAAATAGTAACATATATAGTATTCCATATTTAGCCTTTCAGGTGGAAAACCATTTATAGCAAAAGTTTGGTAAAGTTGCGGAGGAAAGAAGAAATGTAAAGCTTAGGGTGTGGTAAAGCTTTTTTTGTTGGTGAAATTATATAGTATTATGTTCAAAGCAAAGGACATTATCATGAGATGAAGAAGCTGGAGTAAGAAGTGTTTTTTATGTTGTGATAATTTCCACGTCAGTTCTGATACGAGTTTTCTTTGCACAGAGACCTCTGAACAATCTGCTCCAAACTCCTACACAGCCACGTGCATATAGTAGACAGGGAGAGAATAACCACAACACACTCTTATTTACAGGAAACAGCAAGTCTGAAATTCCCCCACTGGGGAAATACTGTGCAGGCTGCAACCCTGTGGAAGAAGAACTTCCTTTGATTCCACTCAATTTCTGCTCTATGTACTATTTTGTTCATTTTTCTTTATGGTTTCTCTGGGAGACCTCTTTTTTAAAAATTAAGTTTCTAAAACTCAGTGTGAAGTAGGCTATGGGAATGGTTTTCATATTTTTAAGATCAATTCCGCCAGAAGGAGCTTGGGGTCCAATATTCTGAGTGTCAAACAGTCACAACCACCAACAGCCTATGGTTTCTTAGAAGTACAGCTCTCAAACTAACACTGTAGGATTTGCAGCTGTTTGATTCCTGGAACCCCCATTTGCTAGGAGCCACACTCACAGTGGTTTGCATGTGAGTTCTTTGGATATGCTGTATTTCTCCTGTTTGCTGCTGCAGCTACTTTGAAGCTGTAGGGATTCCATGGGAAAGGCTTAATCAAACTTTGCCCTGAAATATTTTATTCAGTCAAAAATATTTAACAGATACTACACTTGTACTCTGATATTAGCACTGATTCAAATTTATTTGTTCAAAATTGTATGTGTTTGTCTAGATTTCTCAACCTTTTGATTGAGAAAATCAATTGGCTTTTACAACTTTGAAAAGTCCTAGATTTCTGCATTTTTCTATTCCATTTTATTTCTTCTTGCCAACTTTCCAATTCTTTCCTTGACTTACCTTATTTTTATAACACTTTTCCTTATATAACCAATACAAATACTACTTATATTCTATTTTCTGAACTATTTTCCTATAGCTAAATGTTAAGAAGTCAATCTCTAACTTCCAAATTTGCTCAAGTCACAGTTTTATCAAATGTTTTGCCTCTGTGTTAAATGGATTTCCATTTTCCAAGTTCAGACTATCAGGAAGAGAATCAGTACAGGGTTTCAGGTGCTACCAAACAAAAAAAATATGGAGATTTGACTGCCTGCCACTACAAAAGCCATATCGGTGAGGTTTTGTTCAGGCGCTGCATGATTTGGGGGAATGTCAGACTTCCATCTCACAGCCCATCTCCTCAGAAAGACCAAGACAAAAGTCAGTGTACAGAGCTCCTGTTCCAATTTAAAGTATAGTCTTTTGGATCTAACAAGTGGCTGCTAAGTAATCATAGTCCCCATCCAGGTAGCTCAGCTTGTTCCTGGCTGTTGTTCATTTTAGGCTCCCTGCTAGAGCCAGCGTATAGAGTTCTCATGACCATGAGCCATGTGGCTGCAAAGGCCACATGGTCATATGCTCCTGGGTGAGAGAGTGCCCATGAATGCATTATTAGGAGAGCAAGTAGAGAGAGAGGCTCCCACCTGGGGGCCATAGACCATGTGACTTACAAGGCCAGTTGGCCCATGGAGAGAATAGGCAAGTACACCATGCAAGTACAGGTCATGAGCAAGAGCCATGAGCAAGAGAGAGCTTCCTTTGTTCCCCTGGGGTTATATTAGTTTACATGCAGGATGGACCAGGCACTTTTGCATGCTTTGTGTGGGTCCATCTCCCAACCAATCCCTCCTTTCCCCAGGCTAGACTGACAGGCCTCTTTGGTCAGCACTTCCCCCTGAGCCATTTTGATTTCTACAGCATGTGTACCTGCTTCCCCCTAGTTCCACCCACAGTTTAGTACCAAAAGAGAGGAAAGCTTTATCCTCTATCCAATTACCTTGCTAGCCTTTCATGTGCTCACTGTAAAAACCTCCCCCTGCTGCCATCTTGGCCAATAGGTAGAGACTCCCCAACATTCAGGACAAATTGTCTACCAGGAACACTGGTAAGTAGGAATTAGATAAGGCTCTAATTAATAAAGATGAAAGCTGATCCAGTTTATTGGTTATAAACCAATATTTTAGTTATTATAACTAATGTAACAAAGAATACCAAGTGTGATTAACAGTTAAACTATGGATAGAACATTTTTCAATGATCGTTATCTATTTTAAAAAAACAGTTACCACTGAACTCATAGATATGACAGATCGTTGCTTGCCAGAGGCAGTAAAAAACGGGGGGTAGGTGAAATGGGTGGAGATAATCAAAAGGTACAAACTTCTAGTTATAAAATAAATAAGTCATGGGGATATAAGTACAGCATGGTGACTATAGTTAATAATCTTCTATGGTATATCTGAAAGTTGCTAAGAGAGATCTTCAAAGTTCTCACTACAAAAACTATATATACTATGTGTTAATAGATGTTAACTAGACTAATTGTGGTAGTCATTTCAAAATATATACTAATATTGAATCATATTATACATGCTATAGTATTTTATTTCAATTATAATTAATATCACCTTGTATATCATTTACACCTCAATTCTAAAAACAGTTTTGAAAGTCTGGAACATATCTCAACTACAAGTAAGTATAATATGACCATGACTAAAAAATTTAGTAAGCTATAATGAGGCAAATATGCCATTGTACTAGTTATTAGGAAATGTAGTATTTACCACTTTTAAATATTTTTAAATAGATGCTTTAGTTGATCTCATAAATTGGGACATAAATCAAATAGTCCATTCATTTCCCTGATTCTTTTGAGTAAAAATTAAATGCATAAACATTTGAACATTATAAAACACAATGGAAGAAAAAAAGGTGGAGGATAAATGTATGCCAACTACCGCTATGTGTTTTATTCATATTATGGCATATAATACCAAGGAATGATTTATTGTTATTATTCCATAATATTTTTCATAAATATATTCAACCATAAATTAATTAAGTGCTGACACTTCTGGGAAAATTTCCGAGAGTGTGATATGAAGTCAAATCACAAATATATATATTTTTTCCACAAAATTTATATATATATACTTAAGACTCTATTTTGAGCTTAAAAATATTTCCAGCTGGTGGGCTAATGGTAGTCTAATATTATCAAACCCTAATATATTAAACAGTGACACCTTTAGTACATGCTCCACTGGTATAATAAGCTACTCTTACATAATAAAGCCCTCTAGTTTTATTGTAAAGCCAGGAGCTGTTTCACTATTGTGAAACACACCAAGTAGAACATTTATTGCTATTATGCCAAATAAATGAAGTGAAACAACAAAGAGGCCTTTAAATGAACTGTATTTTATAGTGAAAGCACACAGAAGATTAAATGAAAAACCAACTTGGAATTCATGGAGCCATTTTACTTCTGTGTGTGTGAGAGAGCGAGCATAATCCGTTCAGAGCGGCAGAAGAAGCCTGAAGTTCTGAAGCCCCATTGCTATGGGAGAGCTATAAAAGTGCCTACCCAAGAGTAAATAAAACAGGCATGCTATGTAATATTTGAATTGCAAAATTTTTAAAAAAGTAGAAAGGAAAAAATATAAAAACTGTTTATTTTCTAATTCCATGTGGATATAATAAAGCCGAATTGAGAAAATGGGTTAATATTTAGTAAGATAAGTGCATTTATATCACATCCACAAATAAAATGTTCCAAAATACCCTATTTAACATCCAAATTCTTTAAACTTTACTCTACAAACTTTAAAAAATGTGGTTTTTGAGGAAAAAAGTATGAACTTTTTTTTTCATATTTTGACAGATGTTTTCTGCCCTATTTCTTTAATTCATGCCCAATATAATTTTCATTATTCTTACTAGCCTAAATTAACATGTTCTTATAAAATGGATTTAATGATGTGGGAATATTCATTTGTGTAGGCATGTTACGTTAGCTCTGGAGAAAAGTGGTATATACTGTCATAAGGTTTTGTAGAAAATCAATTACCATACATATTTAAAGTCAGTATGATGCTGAAATGGGTTACAATATGTTATTGATCTTTCCTTAAAATATTACAACAACCACAATCCGTTTTCTGGGACCATAACATTATCTATATATGAGGCCGGCAGCCATGCTGATTTAAGATCTGTTGATTGTGCTCTAATCCTTTGCCTTCATAACCACATTAGAGCAGAAATTTGTTAGCCTTAAGGCAGCAGAAAACATCTGTCTCTCTTAGTGCTGCTGGTGATTCATCTCTCCCTATCCTGAGCCACTTGCCTTTGAATGTGGGAGAATTTGAAAGAATTAAAGAGGAGAGACAGAAGAGAATGGTGAGGATGAGGAAGAGGAGGGATAGGGGAGGAAGGAAAG
This sequence comes from Micronycteris hirsuta, assembly GCA_004026765.1. Classification (NCBI taxonomy): domain Eukaryota; kingdom Metazoa; phylum Chordata; class Mammalia; order Chiroptera; family Phyllostomidae; genus Micronycteris; species Micronycteris hirsuta. The sequence goes on along the minus strand of PVJI01018254.1, from coordinate 18,920 downwards.
AAAGGAAGAAATGCAATCCCATTACTAGTGGTATATTTTCCCTGCACTGTTAATAGTTTTTTTTTTTTTTTTAAAGTGCTTTATTTAAAATGTCTCCATTTTTCTCTTTTAATTCTTTTTCCCTTTGTAATTTTCTAGAAAATCTATCAACTCTCTTCTATGGGATTTATTATTATTTTGGCTTTGGGTACACTGTATTTTCCAAGTTCTTTACTATATTTATAATAGATGCTTCTATCTCACTCAGTGTTTCATGTTTTTTTTTTTTTTTCCCTAGCCCCACTCCCAATAAAATTCTGACATGTCATCTAAGGTTGACCAGTCAAAGTAGTAGATCAGCTTCATTCTTCTTAGTGTCTGTATATCCTGTATTAGTAACTAGGCTTAAATCCTTTCCTTCCTCTTCCTTCTCCTCCTCCCCCTTCCTCTTCTTCATCTTCCTCTTCTTCCCTTTCTCCTTTTCCTTCCCCTTCTTCTTCTCCTTCATTCTTTTCTTTCTTCCTCTTCTCTCTCTCTTCCTCCCTCCCTTCTTCTCTGATTCTTTTGCTCTTTTTATTCCAGTGATATTGTCAAAAGAGTAATATAACACTGATATTATTTCTGGAATTTTTAAATAGTAATTTGGTTAAAATTAGGGTGAGGATTACGCACTTGGGTTATAGAATCTGAAATTCAATCAAGGGTTGTAGAAGCAACTGCAGACATGCCAGCTGAAAAATTTTTTTTAAAAAGTTGATTAGGTTCTACTTATAGGTGAGATCATATGGTATTTGTCTTTCACCACCTGGCTTATTTCATTTATCAACAAATCAAACAAGCAAGCAAGATATAACCAGAGACATTGAAATTAAGAACAAACTGACAGTAACCAGAGGGGAGGTAGGAGGGAATAATGGAGGGAAAAGAGGGAAGAGTTTTCAGGAACATCTATAAAGGACACATGGATAAAACCAAGCAGGGTAAGGGGTGGGGGGCGGTAGGTGGGATCAAGGGTGGGAGTGGGATTGGGGATGGCTTGGGTGGGGAGAGTGGTGGGGGGAAAATGGAGACAACTATACTTGAACAACAATTTAAAAAGTTAAAAAAAAAAAAAGAGTTGGCTTTCTGCCCAATACAGGTCTACCCCTAATGTTGGTTCCATTTACTCATTACCTACATGAGAGCTCTTATGATCCCAAATTCATCTAAAGAAGGTGTCATTTTGGAATGAAAACTGTTTTTCAGGGTCTCCCAGCCCTTTAATGACTTAAGTATCTTGTAGCTGCTTAAAATACTGAAGATCTGAAGTGTGTAAAATAAAGGAGGTTTTACCAAAAACTTTTGCAAAGTATGCTCATAAGTAATATTACTTAATGCTGTATCATAAGATAATCCAGTCTTGGCTCTCTGCCCTATCTTGATTCCTTTGGAGCTATTCAAATTCCCTGACAAAATTATACTTCAAGCTGACTTTTTCTTAAACAAGATTTACTAAACAAAGTTCCAGTCATAAACCATCATTAGATTGTGTCAATTCTATTCCATTAGCCAGGGTTTCTAATTCTTACATTTTTGTTTCCCACTTCAGATCATCCATCAATCAAAATAAATAAGCTAAACAGGGCCATAATATGGATCTATCTGGGGTTTAAACTGACAATCTTCTCTAGCATCTGTGTTCTTCAAAGATTTTTCTTACCCGAATTGAGAAGCATAAGCCACAGTGTGTAGTCAAAGAGGGAAGGAATAAAAAGGGAATTAACTTTTTCTTTATCTATATTGCTCTAAAATAGGTTTAGAGGTATCTCCACTAGAATGATGTAGGTGGGGTGTTGTCATCTGTGCCTTGTGTCTACAAAGTACTAATGTGGCTCAGAAAAAAAAATACAATGTGAATGTTCATAGGTGTACATGCAAGGAAGGACGGAGCAAAAGAGAAAGAGCCACAGAGAGAATGTAAACCAAATGGTGCAAAATGAAGACAATGTATGAACAGGGAAAAGGTATATTGGCCATGCTTGTACTATTCTTACAACTTTTCTGTGAATTTGAAAATAAAATAAAAACAAACATTTCAAAACAAATTTAAAAAATGTAGAAGGTAAAAGATTGAGCAAGATGGAGAATAGCCCAAGATAAATTTGGAGAAGTAGATAAAACCCAGATTATCTAGAGTTCTGTGGCCCATGACCTGGATTTGGATTTTACTCCATCTGTATTTGGAAGTCTTTAACCTATTTCTAGTAAAAGCTCATTTGGTGAAAAACTTTAAGATCACTGAGCTACACTTAGATGATTTTTTTTAAAACTTATTTTGCTACTTCTGTTTTCTTCCAATAACCGCTATCAGCTGTTTATGTGAACTTTGTTTCCTAGTGGGAAGCAAGTTCACTTAATTGACATGTCTGGCTCATAGCTTTCCCACTGCTTTCGGTTTTTACAGCTGTCCAATTACTAAGCTTCTGTCTCTCTTCAGGACAATATAGGATTGTGGCTCCTAAAGAGTGCAGCAGCAGACTGGAGAACTGTGTTTGCTGCTTTGTTCTAGGATCAAATAGAAAGGATTGGAGAACAAAGGCCGTTCTCTGTTTGCAGCTTTTGGTGGTATTATTTTCTCTCTCTCTTTTTTTTAGAATTAATGTTTCTACATGAGACCAACAATATATCCTTGGGAGTGAACAAGCCAACACTTTATGTGAACTCTGATTCTTTAGCTTAGGTTTTAGCATGTGCCTAAGAATTTGATTTCAGTTCACATTTTAGTTGTCTTTGTTAAGGCCAGACCAATATTTTCTTTAATAGTTATATTAAAAAAATATTTGTCATTTTTAACAGAAAAGTACTGCTTTAGATAACAGCATAATAAAATAGACCTCTGTTCACATAGTAAATATAAAAAATAGAGGTTCAAACAAAATGTATTATATATAAAATAGGGGTATGACTATATAATTTATATGATATAAACAATCATGGATGTACTGATAGAAATGATTTTAAATTGCAAAAAAAAATTGTGCTGAATTTTTATTATGAACCAACATATGTACATCATAGATTTTTTTCCTGTTCTCTAGAATCCTTCATTCAAATAAAATGGCACATGAAACCCAACATAAAATAGATGAGATCGACTCAGACCTGGTCAGTTGATGGCCTTTCTGAAAGCCCACGTCTTCACCCTCCCAATTGCCATCACCTGCAGAGACTCCTGAGATCACTTCAAAATGCTACACGGCAAACCTTAATACTTGTCAAAATAATACTCTGTGTTTTCCATATCTTTTATTTTACTTCCTAAGAAAATGTTTACAATTAGTATAATAGTTTATTAAATAATTATAATGGGATTTACAATTAATATACTCAATAAAAATGAAAATACAACTGATAATCATATTTATGAAAAACAAGATATAAAATTTGTTTACAGTTTGACTCAACTTTCTAAAAGAATGGTAGAAATTTAAATATATTGAAGTAGAGAAAAATGTTAATAGTATTTGTGTCTGTGTTGTGAGATTTTCGAGTGAGTTTTACTTGATTTTGAACATGTATATGTTTTCTCAATTGTCTACAGCATATCACAGAAATAATATCAAGACACAATTTATCAAGAAACTTATCAAGAAACAAAGATCATTGTAAAACTTTTGTTTAATTTTTATTTAAATTGTCTTTAACCTAAAGTTTTTCCTAATAAAATTATTGTTGGAATTATAAAGTATTATCTTTGAAAGAAATAACAAGCCTATATAAAAATCAATGTTCTTGAAACACTCTTATGTTATTCTATCATCAAATAATTTAGGAAATACCATCAGTATCCTTTAACTTTAGAAATTCATAATCACATTAGAATTTTAAAGGCTAATATAGTTAAGATTTTCAACCTTGTTTAATCAGTTGTTTTTGAAATTCATTTTATTTAACACTCATCATAACTTTTGGTATCACGTGTCATAGAACTACCAATATTACTATAATCTACTCATTTAGAGGTGAGGTAACCTAATCTAAGAATGAGGTCCCTGCCAGAGTTTACGTGTCATGGTTGCAATAGGAACTAGAAGAGCGATTGTTGAATTACAGTTCACTTTCTGTGGGTGTTCTCTAACATCTAGTGCCCTGCTCTAGTCTTTCCAAAAAATCTGGATACTTACTTGAGGGCACACTAAAAGGTTTATTGTATTTTGATAATTAGTTACATTTTATAACATATATTTATTACGTTTGCCATAAGTTTCAGAAATTATCAAAGTTCATAGATTATCATTTATTTCAAGTATTAATTATAAGTAAATGCCTTTCATGCTTCATAAATAAGGTCTGGGAATTGAGAAAAAGAGCAAAAAGAAAAATAAACCAAAGAATTCACTTTAAAATAAGTATATAAAAAGCTTGTATCTATGTATCTGTATATGTGTGTACTTCAAACATTATTTTTTGCTGATTTGATCATGATATTTCTTTATTCATATTTAAACTCAGATTCCAGAGGGATATTCAGATAATGAAATGGTCTGTGTATTTTTTCTTTTGTTTTCTTTTTTCTCCTCTTTTCTTTTTTTTCTCTTCTTTTTCTTCTCTTCTTTCTTTTTGCACATGAATTTTTAACCAATATTTGATAATATGCAAGATGGGGAAAAGTAGGTTTACAGTTGTATATGAGCTTATTCCTGTACTATTTTTATTATTATATTATTTTCCATATGAACAACTGTAAACCTACTTTTGCCCCACTGTGTGGATAGCATGATATTCTAAGGAATCTTTCTCTTGACAACTTTTTTAGGGAAAGACATTCCCAATGCTTAGGAAGGACTCTGCAACCTGTATTTCCCTAGAAAATCTTCATTTATACTGTATCATTTAAAGTAAAGAGTACTATCTCAATGATGTCTTTAATCTTAAAAAATAATAGTTTAGAAAAAATAATTCATATAGAGAAAATATCATTTTAAAAGAAAACTTAGATCAACAATTTAGGTCCAATTTGACACTCTCATTAATTAAATTGTGTATAAATTCACAGACCACTGACAGACCTTAGTTTGTGTTCTGACTCATTTGTATTAATTAGACTAGGATAATTGTGTAACAAATAGACTCAAAATGAATATTGGCTTAAACATAATATATATTAATATTTTACTGATATTGCCATTCAATTTAGGTATTACTGATTATTAAGTGACTCTATTCCCCATGTTTACTCAAGGATACAGATTTATTTTTTCATGCAATTTTTTATTCCCCTAGGTTTACTATCAGCATGCAGTTGTGCAGAAGAAACTCAAGTGTCCCTGAAAAGTCTTACACTGGAAGAGCATATATGACTTGGACTCATATCCCAGTGGTGAGAACTACTCACACGGGGCAGTATGAGCTATGGGAGACAAAAGCTCATAAATGTAGCCTAGGAATGGACAGCCACTTTCACACTGAAATTGTATACCACAAAAGAGAAGATTACATATTTATAGATAGTTAGACTTCTCTACCATTAAGAATGAAGTATGTACTAAGATATGTATAATAATTAGAGAACAATTCTTAATGAACATCTATTTCTTTACTGATTATAATTTACTTAAATTTTAAAAATTTACATTGACACCAGCAAATATTCTTTGATTTTAGATTATCAGAGAGTAATAACGACTACTTAAGATGCATGTATATGTGAATCATAGCTTATCTGGACTAAAGTAAAAGTTATTGATTGTTCCTAAAATAGAGCTTGGATGGACTTCTAAGTGACCTTCCCAAACTCTTCTTTCTTTAGTATAAATAGTCATACTTTTCTCAACAGGCCATTACTCTCTCACACATGAATGGGGTAATAGAGTGCATTCATTTTCTTTACCTGATAAACTCCAAGTTTCCCTTAAATAGATCACTCAACTATTACCTATGCTATAAAGCATTATTCTATGTCATTGGACAAAATGAATGCATTTCACATTGTGCTCCTGAAGCACAAAGCACAAGTAACCAGTGATGAAACTTAAAAGAAATTAACCTCTTTTAAAATAACTATGTCTGAGGAATACTATTTAATATTACCCCATAGACAAATTGCATTTTTCAAAACTGACTACAGGAATATTGCAGATTATACAGGGTGGGGCAAAAGTAAGTTTATAGTTGTGATTATGTGAAACACTGAGTTTATTCTTATATTATTGTTTGTTAATATTATATTATTTTCCATATGAACAACTGTAAACCTACTTTTGCTCCACTCTGTATAATCTTCCAGAAATGAGCAGAATCTCTCTTCCATTTGAACCTGTGTAATATTCTGTCTGAAGGAATATACAGAATTGATGCTGCATCACTTCCTAGTCTAGTAAATAAGGGTGATATGACTTCTCACTTCTCTCTCTTCTCTCTTTCTCTCTCTCTCTCTCTCTGTCTGTCTCTGTCTCTTGAGATAGAGACACATTTATCACTGGGGACCAGCCACCATACTGAGGGAAAGCCAAAATTAGCTCTCACAAAAGAAGCACATGAAGAGAACAACCGGGGACTTCTATCTAAGAACCAGAATCAACCACTGGACATGTGAATAAACTATAGAGTTCAGAATTCTAACCACTAGGTTTCAAGTCTTCCATCTATATTCCAAGGCATTGTGGAATAGAATCAAGCAAGCTAGCTACAAGTTCTGTCCAGAAAGCATCCAGCCATGTACTATGAAAAATAGAGACATTTCTTGAAGAAGATACAAGAACAGTGTACATAGGACAACAATGCATCAGTCTCCTTTAGAGTAGGCACTTAGGGACCTCACATAGTTCTCCTAGCATCTCTTCCACTGTTCAAACCCTCTGCAAAATCCTTTGTTAGAATCACCATCAGCTACCCCATCATATTTTCCAGAACTTCATCAACGGTCTGAAATCTCTTCCCTCAAAGGTGATTTTAGTTTCATGCTAAGATCCTGTGTCAAAATCTCAGACACAGTAGTTTTTGGAATCTCCAGATCAGCTCTAGTTCTCGCACTGTCAGTTGCTGGTCTTTGTTGATTGCAGCCTGTGCACGTTCAACCTTCTCAGGAGTTCTGCTTGTTGCAGGCCTTCCGAACATGGATCTCTTTCAACAGATTCTTGACCATCTTTGAAGTGTTCATGCCACAGATTTATTTGTGCTGCGCTCATTGCATTGTCCCTGAAAGACTCTGAATCATCTGAATAGTTTCCACAGAGGAATGTTCAAGCTTAACACAAAATTTGATGCAGATTTGTTGCTCTACATGCTCAGTCATTTTGAATGTGATGACCACACAGAACACATGTTCATTCAACTGTATCTACTGCCCCCACTGACTAATACAGTGAAGTCATCATTGTTCACACATACACATTCCAGTCCACTCTCCTTGGCTGCCAGGTTACATCAATGTTGCACAAACCGTTCTCTATATTAATAATGGCTCAACTTTTTCTGGGCATACCTCATACACCCTATCTGAATACCTCCCAAACTTTGTGAGCATAATAAAATGTTCTCACTTTAGACAGTAAAAGCCAGGTAGATTGATGCGCTTCTGATACTTATTAAATAACAATATCAAGAAGATTTAGGTATTTTAAAGTCAATAAAAATGTAGTTGAGTATGAATAACACATAAAATAAATAGACTATAAACACACTGTGCTACTGATAATATAAGCATAAACATATCTAAAATCTACAAATTCAATACCTTTGTGTTCTAGCAATAATTTATGATTATCTTCTCAATGAGGAATTAGAAAAAATATTTAATTTAGTGTACAAAAAGAAAATTTCTTTATTCTGATCATATTTAGATCTTTTCTAAATTTTGTTCCTTCTCATATATAAATTCTTTGATTTTTTTTACTATAAGCAAAATTTTACTGGGATATCCTTTCATTGCATACGACCTATATTTTCAGTCATTGTTAATAAATGTCTCCAAAACTGACAAAAAATACAGTTTCAATCAATCAAATTGCAAGTTGATGGACTGCCTCTAACACTTTCTGTGAACTAGCTGGCCACTTAATACCAGCTAGCTTTAGAGGGGCTTTTCTTTGTATCTTTGTGATCCTGCAGATTTCTGATCTTAGTTCCATACTCAGGGTCAGGATACTGTGCCCTGCCTGTGCTGTGGTGATGGTAGGGATTAATTCTCATTCCATGGAGCAATAGAAGTGCCTTCCTGAGTTATAAGCTGATGACTGACTCTCCCAATTGGACAGCACATAAGTGCCTAACACTGTCTGTGCAGCATTGTTTAAACAAATGCCCTAGTGAGAGAGCCAAAAAGTGTTCTCTTTCCCCCATACGCCTCTGTAATAGAGACTATCAAACCAAATTATTCTGTTATTTTGTTCTTATTCATCTAGCTAGAATCTCAGCTTCATAAGAGCAGAAAAAATGTCCCACCTTAGTGCAATAATTCTACAATGCTAAGGCCAATTTCACATATAAGAGATAATCAAATATTTTGAATGAATCTTATATTTGGAAATCTTAAGGTTAAAATTAATATCTGACAATAATAATGTCATTTTCATTCTTACTAATTATTAACTCTGGAGACATTCCTTAACATTTCAAATGTCCAGTTTCTAATTTTTCTCATTTTTCTCAATCTATAAACCTTGTCATATATTCCTCTTTTCCTTAATAAGTTATTCTTTTTGTGGACCATTTCAATTGAGCTCATAGCCTCCTCACAAGTGACGTATATAAAACTGCAAATTCTGAGTAACGAAATACATGCATTTTCAAGTCTTTAACAAGGCAGCTAAGCCTGACCAGAGGAAAATATCATAAAGTATATAATGGATTCTTGAACCAAAATTTCCAGTCTCCAACCTCCATGGCTTTTTAGAGGTAATTGTCTGTTTTCCCAATAAATTCAATGTCCCATTATTCTCTAAAGCGATTTCAGACCTTCATTTACTCAATTTCCTCAACCCACTACCTTTCCACTCACTCTGAATAGATGATTTTTAATTGACTGAGAAGATGGAATCTATCAAGCACATAATCATTCCTCCATGCTTTTAGAGAAACTTATTGTTTTCTATGACCACTCTTCCATCCATCTGTTCCCTTATCATTCTTTCCTGTCTAATAGATAATGAGTATGTTCTTTGCTCTAGATCAAGCCTACCATCTATGCTAGCCTCCACTTCACTCCAAAAATCTGACAAATTATTGCAAATCTCTTATTTTGCAACCTCTCACTTTTTTACCAGCTCTTTACATGAACACTTAAACATAAAATATCTTGCACATTTTGTGACAAAACACATTCTTCCTCCACCATGTACCTTCCTGTGAGTAACAGCGTATCTCTCTGCTTCCCTTCAGAAACTGGCCTCAATTATAACAGTGTCTGACAAATAATGGGGACTTAATAAGTATTTTGTGGAGAAAACATGAATGATTAATGTATCTATCATTCCAATGAGAACTCAAAATATTTTAATTGCATTTATTCAATGTCTACATAGTCATGAGCAGTAATGGAGTCATGTTAGAGAGACACAAATAGGCACATTTAAAGGTGATACCGCTGCGGCCTAGACAAAGCTCCACCCAGCAAGAAACAAGACACAGCATATTTCTAGTCCAAGATACATTTCACAGGTTCCCCAAGGTTTCTACAAAATCATGACAGCTGCTGCATGCTGCGTGGGAAATTCCCTCCACGCTCCAAAAAGTTGATTTCTGGCTGTGTCAACTGCTCTTTTAGTACTACTTTGTAAGAGCCAACACTAGCAATCTACATATTACTTTTTAATGATTTCTTAACAATCAGTGAAACTTATCAAAAGGACACATTCTTCTCTGGGCATGGCAAGGAGTGTTGAGAAGAACAGAGCAGGCATAAAGGTATACCTAAACAGATTTTTTGTCTTCTGCTATAGAAGATCCAAGAAAATCCAATTCCAAGTATAACATTAAACCTACAAGAAGAAAGACAGCACAGGCCATCTGCCAACAGTAAGGTCTATGTATCTGTGTTTGCCTGGGTAAACACTACAATAGTAGGATATGTGAAAAATAGAAGAATAAGAAATTTAAGGATTATTATATAAGAAAGTATAAAAATTAAATCTATCAGGCTATTTTTTTTTAGATTGATTGATTTATTTTTAGAGAGAGGGGAAGGGAGGGAGAAAGAGAGGGAGAGAAACAGCAATGTATGGTTGCCTCTCACATGGCCCTCACTGGGGACCTGGCCTGCAACCCAGGTATGTGCCCTGACTGGGAATCGAACTGGGACCTCTTGGTTCCCAGCCCGCACTCAATCCACTGAGCTACACCAGCCAGGGCTTTTTTTTTTTTTTTTTTTTCCCCAGGCTGTTTTTAAATGTATTTTTTTTTTAGAATTTTAGTATTATTTTATTTTCTTCAATGATTTGGTACCCATTCTGTTGCAATCAGAAATTTATACAATTTTCTTCTTATGTGATACATCCATGTATATACTCAAGTTTTAGGACTCTCAATTCCTCTACCAGACCTTTCCTGAAAAACTTAAGATACATTTAGTATTTCATATTTTCTAGGCTTACATGAGATTAAAAAATTCAAGCTATAATGTCTAACGTCCACATAATCAAATTTATAAATCTTAATTGAACCATTCAATAAATATTTAAATCATTTAGAATTGGTTCTTTTTAGAATCTCAGCTGGATTTAAGATATGATCAGAAACCTCAGAAGTCTTTATTCTTCTTTCCAGGTAATAATCTTGCCAAAAATAACTACTATTATAAATTTTAGTACCTTAGTTTTGTCTTAATAGTTTTTAAACTTTATTTACATAAATAGAATGATACAACATGTACTTCTTTTACTTCAAATCTTTCGCTCAATATTATGCCTGCATTAATCATGCATGTTATTTCATGTAGTTCATTTGTCCTGATTATTGTATGTTATCATGATGTATGAATATGCCATGATGCAGATGCAATTAAGTTGTTAATCGATAAATTTGGGAAGATTATTCTGAATTATCCAGGTGGGCCCAATGTAATCACAAAGGTTTTCAACTGTTGAAGAAGAGGCACATGCATTTACATAAACAATATATTGAGATTATTGTTAATGAATTAAATCGTTAGAAAATTTGGAAGAGAATTGATATCTTTACATCTTTACAATATGTGAAGATGAGCTTTTTACAATGAGCTTTCTAATATGTGTTTTCCAATCTTGGAACTCTAGAACCTCCAGTTATTTAAATGTTTTCTTTATCTCAAATATACCTCATATGTTTCCCTGTGCCTCGTGTTGATTTAAAAAGAAAATACAAAGATAAAAATTTATACTCAGAAATGACCCTGTCACCTTAGACTTACAGATATTTTTATTTGTATTGATGGTAATTTGTCAAATACCAATCTGTATGGTAATATGAACACTGTAAATGAAATAGAACTAAGGAAATTAATATATTGAAAGTGACTTATTCTTATTTGCTATCCTACTACTAAATGTAATGGAAAAGAATTCTTATATTGTAAATTACATTTTGTCTTCAAGACTATTTCAAACATCTACAATGTAAACTTTAATTTCTATGCTCAAAATAATTGCTGAGCCAACAATGTCAGCCTATGAGATATATTCTTATTGTATTAAATTATATAATAGAAAGATAAACAACATATGTCTTTTGTTTCCTGTTTTTTCTAACTAGATACTTTTCTATGAAAATTTTTGTAAATTATTAATTTCCAAACTATCTATTCTCAATGATGTCTTTTTTGTGATTTTTCATGGAGTTAACAATTTATTTCCACAATGCTTAATTTTCTACTAATTACTATATTTTCCTTAATTTGTGGCATCAGATTCTCCAAAATAGGAGATTATCTGATATATTTAGGCATTAGTAAAATGTAAAATATTTCTATATATTTTTGAGAATCTGATTTTCAGAGGCCTCAGTTTTCCTGTTCTAATCTGGAGCGGTAAAAAGATTTCCAAGACTGGTATCTGTGATTCTGGGACTTTCATCTACTATTCTCCTTTATTGGATGTTTCATGTTTTATTTTCTGAAACAGTATCTGTTGGCTGATTCATAAGGAAGCCTACAGAGATATAAAATTGTTAGTCTTTTCACATCTAACGATGCTATATTTTATATCTACATAGATCTAAAAAGACTGACAATTCTACTTATGATTATTTCACCTATGTGAGTCTATGAAATATATTCTTGTTACATTATATCATTGAATATAAAAAACATATTTATTTTGTTTTTGGTTTCCTGATTTAACTCTTTTATGCTTTTTGTTTTTCTTGCTTTTTTTCTTTCTCTTTCTTTGCTCTATTATCTTAAAACCCTTTCACTAATTTTATTTCTAAATTTAATTAACCTGTTTTGAATCTTTAAAGGTTGTTGCCTTCCTCAAAATCTTGTTTCATGGAAGCAAAATAATGTATCTCTCTGAATATACTCAGTTTATTCTTTTGCTCTATTCCCAACATCATCCCTCTTCCTTTTGATTACGTGGTTTGTTTCTTTAATGTATTTTCTTCATTCCCTTTCAGTAGGAGGATCTACTTAAATGTCTAGGGAACTTCAGCTCCCCTCTCTGTTTAAGACTGAAGCAGTGAACAACTGATTGGAAACTCTGCATATGATAGAGTGTGTGTAAAGATGTGCCAAACCGTGGTCATTCTTGAGTTTTAAGTGATTAGATCTTTTCATTTGCTCATGTCTTAGATGTGATGGTTCTTGTTCTCCACAGTTCAATTTTTGCAAGGTGCAGGATGGGGAGAATAGATTACATATGTCTGTCCACCTTTGGTAAGAAAATAAAAAGGAGAAAGGGATGACAAATTTCAGTAGTTAAATTTATATAGTATCATTAACTACAACTTCAAACCCCACATACACACCTGCCTTCTGTGAGTTTGCTGTTCTGTAATCTGTGGAGACTTCTGGTTCTATTTTTCCTGAGAGAAAAGCCTGCTTTCTTATACAGGACATAGATATTTAGGTATCTAATTGGTAGGACACATTCTGTTTACTTTAAATTTTGAATATCTCAGGGATTCTATTCAAAAACTGATTTCGATATGTGCCCCCCCAACCACTTTTCATGCTTAGACTAATTTTTTCAGTTTTCCTAAGTCAATTTGCAATCTCCTTTCTAGTTTCTATTTTCCAAAACATGTTAAATATTTTGTTCATTTCCCTCCCTCTCCAATTTTCTTTGACTTTGCAAGATAATACTTTTATTCCTCCAATACCAAATTATTAAGATTTGGGAAAGAAGAACATACAAAATATGTAGTACATTTTACTGGCAGTCTCCCACTATGTTCCTTACAGAGATATCTCAACCCATTATTACGAATTTAAAATTGTCAAGCATACAGATGATTCAAAAGTGGTCACTTTAGTTACAGAATCATTACTATCTCATGGCCTTCAATTTCTATTGTGAACTTTACATTTCATTGAATAGTCTATGGCCACCACAAGTGCTCCAGGCTTTAACACAAATTCATAAAATTTTAAGCTTCCCATTCCTAGACACATTTCAACATCACCTTTGTCTCCATTATCTATGTAACACATTGTGTAGGTAATATTTTTTTTATTCTCACCCCAAGGCCAATCACTATATTTTATCAATCCCTCCTTCACTTCTATCCTCATTGCCATTATTTTATTTCTAAGATCTCTTATATCATGCCTCCTTGACTCCTTAACCTGAGATTTAATATTCTTGTTTGTAAAACACAACAGAGTGAGAAACAACAGTACAAGATATATATTTTTATTCCAAACACTGGGATATGTCCTTGTGATATACTTTTCCTTTAAAAAACATTTTAATGAAATATATAACAAGCATGCCATAAACTGAATTAAAAGCACTGATTTTTAGTGTACAGCTCAATGAATACTTATATATACACTTACACAGGAAGTTTTAGACTCCTTCTCAGGCAATCCTGTCTCCCAAGGACCAAACGTAACCCTTATTCTGAGCTCAAACACTATCAAATTATTTTACCTGTACTCAAACTTCATATTAATAAAAAATCATGCCATTTGGATATAGCTTCTTTCACTGGAATATAATGTCTATAAAATTTCTCATGTTGTTTCTGTTAGTAGTTTTGGTTTTAAATTGTTTTGATATAATTTATCTGTTCTTTCTTAATAGGCATTTCAATTGTTTTACATTTTAAAATGTTATGAGAAGTATTGCTATGAATATTCTTAAGCATCTGTTCTGGTGGATATATACATAATATCATAAATTTATTTAACAATGATATTACTGGCTTAGGTGTGTTGTTTTCATTATTGCTGATGCCTTTAGATTGTGTCTGACCATTTCAAGGTTTAAATGAACTAGATTGATATCAAAAATGGCCTTATCACATAACTGAAAGTTAATGCTGGTCGCCAATTGGAAGCTCATCTGGTGTTCACACATCACTTACACATCAATTCTACTTCTATGTATTTGAGGGCTTCTCACACAATGTACACTGGGCTCTGAGAGGGAGTGTTTCATCAGTGAGCATTTCAGGAGTTCCAGGATGACATTTCATGGCTTCTGATGACCAAGACTCAAAACTCTTAAAATACCACACTTGTCTCATTCAATTGTTTCAGCAGGTCACAAACGGAAGGTCTGATTCCAGGAGGAGGAATGCAAAGTTCTGAATTCAATAGTCACTGTTTACTTGGAGGCCATCTTTGGAGACCAGCTACCAAATGTATATTTATCTTTTATAGACACCTAGTTTTCCAAAGCAGTCACTAATACATGCAGGCTCCTGCACCTCCACACCCTCATTAATACTTGAAACTTGTAGCACTTTTAATTGTAGCCATTATGGTGAATGTATATAGACATATTATTGAGACTATAATTTGCATCTTCCTAGTAAGTGTGTTGTAACAAACTCCGAATCCTTACTGACAACTTTTATATTCTCTGATGTAATGTGTACACTTAAATTTGTTCCCATTTTTGTTGTTTTCTTTATTAATTGATTATTTTCAGGAATATATTTAAAATACATAATCTGTGTTAAATATGCTTGCTGCTTTTATCTTCTATTATGTGATTTGTTTTGCATCCTTATCAAGGTGCCCTTTCACAAAAAGAAGTCCCTAATTTCAACAACATTCAAAATATTTTTTTATATCTAGTGTTTTTATAGTCTATTTAAGAAATTTTATCTATCCCCAGATCATGAAGCTATTGTAGAAAATTTAATTCTAGAAATATTGTTTTATGTTTTTTTATTAAGTCTATGATTTATCTCAACTTTGTTTCTATCTATAGTTTGAGATAGGAATTGATGGGATGGATGTTCATCTTGTTTTATACAAATATTTAACTGCTCCATGACTACTGAAAGAGATAATTTTTTTCCCTTCAAATTTCAGTGGAAATTTTGTCATAAATTATGTTACCATAGACACAGTCAAGTCGATCTAAAGTTTTCATTTGTTTTTCCCATCTATCTGCATAGATGCTTTGCATATGTTTTTTATGCAGTGTGGGGCAAGTGTAGGTTTACAGTGGTGAGTATAGGAAACAGTTTATTCTTTATTATTACTTGTTAATTATTGTATTACTTTTCCATACAAACAACTGTAAACCTACTTTTGCCCCACCATGTGTTATATATTTGCCAAGGTGTGTCTAATGGTAGTATTTAATCCTTTAAATAAATTACAGGTGATAAAGTCTAAGTAATTTTCACAGAATTAACAGGTGGCAAATGATTAAACAAGGTTCACGCCCACTTTTATGATCAAACAATTTGTTTGGTTAATACTACATAATACAAATTTCCATGCTAATAATTTCACTTTCACCTAGAATGGTTGTGTGAATCAAACAGAATAAAAAAATTGAACCATTTTTACTAGCTGGAAAGCTTTAAAAAGACCAAGTAAATTATTAAAAGATGGATGCCCTTTTCACTGGATCAGAAGACTGTTACCAGTCTTATCTCTACTAGCTACACGGCATTGAATAAGGTACTCACCATTTCTGTGACAGCATATTTGTCTTTAAATTATTTTCCCAAGTTCTTGACATAAAATTTAGACTATGTATTTTTTAGAATCCTTTGTGGTTTTTTGATGACCATTTAATGAAGTTGTAGCCAATGAAATATGTACAGTCGTGAGTATAACTCTTCCAGTTCTATCCAATAAAAACTTCCCATAAATTTCCCTTCACCTTGCCTTATCTCCTGAATGGATATTAATATTCAGTAGAAAATCAGAAACCACGTATTAAAAGAGGCAGAGCCTCCATCAGCCTACATTTCAGAATGTCTATGTGAGCCAAAAAACCTACCCTCATACATTATTCTTCAAGATGCTATCAGAAATACCACGAGGAATAAATGAATGTCTATTGAATGAACTCTTTAGGATTTCAGAGTTTATGTCTTTTAGTAGTTAAAATGGCCTTAATTAATACACACTCAAATTCTAGTCATCCCCAATGTAAAATGGAATAAAACTAATTGTACATAAGATTCTTGTGAAAATTTAAAAAGTGGTAAGTATGAAAACTTTATAAAGTAGTAATATACAAATATAATTAATGTTCTAGAGGAGTATATATCCTCTATACTTAAAGAGATTTAACATTGTGTATACTAGATATCACATGATAATTTTTATCACTTAAAGCAACTAGCACAGTAACTTATAAATAGTAGGTTGTTTAATTTTTTAAAATAATTTTATAGTAATAACTTACAAAAATTGAAAGGTTGATTCTGACTTCTAAACCCTATCATATTTTAAAATTATCAATATATTTATATCACTATTTTGCATTTAATTTATTACTCATATAAAATCCATTTTGAATATTTAAATTTTTAAAATTCACCCTTTTGTGTAAATTTTTTGTGCTAGTTACAATATTTTAAAATAATATATTAGAACAGTAGCAAAAGTGAAAAAGAAATCACAGAACTGACACTATCTTTGTATCATAAAGAGATAGAAATCTGTTTTAATATTCAAATAGGTGTGTAAGTAAATTTTACACAAAAATGTGTATTGAAAAGTCCTCCCTCTTCTCTATTCTCTTGCTATGTATTGTATACTATAAATCCTAAAATTAATTAGAATTTCATATATAAAATAAAGTCTCTAAACTACAAGTTTTTATTCCAATACCAACCCAGATACATGAGTACAAAATTTTATAACACACTTTCAAAGTTGAAAATGGGGCACTCGAAATAAAAAAAAATAAAAAATAAAAAATAAAAAATAAAGAAAAGGATTCCAGAGCCTCCTTGCAGGAAAGAATGCTTTATCATGATGTATTAATCTTAGCCAGTGAGTTCCACATCAGACTTCTGATCTACAGAACTTTAAGACAATAAATTTGTGTCATTTTAAACCACTAAATATATTATAATTAATCACAGCAGCTATAGAAAACTAATACATTGCTCTAATACATCTCATTGCAGTTCTTGAGCAGTACACAATTTTATTATGTTCAAATTAGATTTGGTAATAAAAATAGAAAAAGAAGAAAATAAAAAAATAAGAACAAAGTTGAGATTATTCACATTATATCTCTAACAAGTTGTCCTTTCTTTATATTCTTATGACAAGATTTTAGTCACCTACATTTGGATAATTCCACAATATAAGTGGTATAATTTAAACAACCTCCTAAGCTCCAATTCTGTTACCATATTACTTTAAAAAATTTTTTTGTTTTATTACTTCTTTCTTTCTTAGAAGTATTAATTAGCTTTCCATTAGCTAAGTAATAAAATACATATACTTTAATATGATATTTTATACATTTAATATCTGGAGGACTTTTCCAATATATCAGACATTCGAAGGGTGATAGGAAACATTGCTAACAAACATATACATGTAAATTGGACAATTCTCCTATGATTAACTAATTCCTTGACAAGTACACACTATCTAAACTCACCAAAGAAGTAAATAACCTGAGTAGTCCTATATATATTAAAGGAATTTAGTTTTTAGCTTAAAAAAGCAACAACAACAAAAAGATAACTCCCGATTTAAATGACTACACTGGCAAATTCTGCTACATATTTAAAAAACAAATATTGGAGAACTTAAGTAATGATTATTTACATAGGATATTTATAAGGGCTCTCTGTAGAAATTTTACATAATGTCTTCTAGGAAATAGAATAGTAAAGATTACCCTAATATCAAAAGCAGACAGGGACTTCCGCCAAGATGGCAGCGTAGGTGGTCGCGCTCGCTGCCCGCACATCCAGAATGTCCATACAATTAATGCAGTAGCAAAAATTTAAACAACCAGAATGGACAGAATCGAACTGAAGGGAAGTCCGACACCCAGGAGGTAGGAGAAGACGAACATCCAGGCCGGTGAGCGGGGCAGAAACGGGCGGAGGAAGCAGCGCGCACGGAGGGTCTCACTCACGCCGCAACTTACTTACGCTGCTACTCAGGTCGCCAGTGCCTGAACAGGGCGTGGCTCCAAACAACGGGTGAATCCCGCAAGCCAGCGACGCTGCCGGAGAGAGGCCAGGGCTGAGCCAGCAGAGCCGAGTCTGGCAGAGGAGGCAGTGGGGAGCTGGGGAGAGGAGGAGTGACGGGAGCCCGCAGTGATCGCGGTGATCGGAGGCCGCCATTGCTTCCTCCCAGACCCCGCCCCCAGAGGCAACGTCATCCAAAAAGAGACCCAGGTCTCAGGCATCTGCCAGCTGACAAGTGCACCGAGATAAAAAGATTGAAAATGGCCAAAAAGAAGGACCACAACAAATTACAACTAATGGATGACAACATAGTCAACCTATCAGATGCGCAATTTAAAATGCTTGTAATCAAATTGTTAACAAAACTGGAAAATAGGTGGATGCAAATAGTTGAACAGATGAAGAATACGATA
>PVJI01018253.1:0-33763 GCA_004026765.1 Micronycteris hirsuta | reverse complement strand
TTTTTTCCATTTCTGTCTTAAAATAAATGTCCATTAAAATGATGAAAAATAATAAACAACATCTGCTAACTACCAAAATAGGTTTGGGAGCATGAAATGTAATGAAATATAAATAAAAGTATATACTACCCAGGACATAATGGTTTAAAACTATATCTGACTAAAGAAAGAATGCACAGAAATTGAAAAAGAAATGTACCTCGTTCAGCCAGATTAAGTCTGACAGGGTTTTAGAAAAAAATTCAAGTGCAGAAATTTCTCCAGGTATGTTCTTGAGGAATAAAAAAAAGGAAAGAAGGGAGGAAGGAAAGAAGAGAGGAAGAGAGTGAAGAAAAGTAGGAGGGAAGGACTAACTGAATTGAAGAGAATTAACTGAAAGGGAAAGAGGAGAAAAATATAGATAAGGTGAGAGGAGAGATCCAGAATGACAAAATTTGCCAAGGATGTAGATTAACAAAAACTCTCATGCTCTCCTAGTGAGAGTGTAAAATAGTTGAATGGCTTTTGAAAATATTTGATATATGCACTAAAGCAGAAAATATGCAAAATCTATGATCTAGCAATTATACTTTTAGATAAACAGAAATGCAAGCTTGTGTGTATCCAAAGATATGCCTAGGAATAATCTATACACTTATAGATTATAATATCTATACACGTAAGACTCTCAAACTAGCCCTGGCTGGCGTAGCTCAGTGGATGGAGAGCGGGCTGGGAACCAAAGGGTCCCGGTTCGATTCCCAGTCAGGGCACATGCCTGGGTTGCAGGCCAGGTCCTCAGTGAGGGCCATGGGAGAGGCAACCATACATTGCTGTTTCTGTCCCTCTCTGTCTCCCTTCCTTCCCCTCTCTCTAAAAATAAAAATAAAATCTTAAAAAAAATAAAATGGAGCCATTTAAATTACGGCTCCACAGGCAGCAAAAGAGATGAATTGCACAAAATAGTGTTGATTAAAATAAACCAGACAGTAATTTGAACTACATGGTTTATATGTCGAAAGATGGACAGTGGTGACTGTAATTCAGGTCACAAGAGAACATGATTATACAATAGAAAGTCACAGAGGAGTCATTAATGATCTTTAAACTAGGCTACAGATTATTTTTCTTTAATCTGAAAGCCAGGAAAAGTATGGAAAAATTCAAGGAAGAGGGTGGCATGATTTGGTTCATATCTTTGTATGATTATTCTGGATTCGGTGTATAAATAGATTTTAGGGCTGGAATAAATAAGAGACAACAAGTTAGAATATTGTGGTAGGAGGGGCAGTAAACACACCATCTCTATTTTCAGGCTTAACCAATGAGTGATGCCTTAAGTCACTGAGATGAGGAACACAAGAAAAGGGCTATGTTAGCAGGGACAAATTAGCAAAAGATCAGGAATTCAGTCTTGGACATATCATATTTGATGCACTCCTAAACAATCTCCAAATGGATATTAAGCAAATAGATTTATGGGTCTTGAGTTTACAAAGAATACAATCAGGTTATGAATATACAATGAGCCTTGACCAGTGTGACTCGGTTGGGCATTGTCTTGCAAGGTGAATGTTTGCCAGTTTGATTCCTGGTCAGGGCACATGGCTGGGTTGTGAGTTCAGTCTCTGGTTGGGGTGTGTTCAAGAGGCAACTGATCAATGTTTCTCTCTCACATCAATGTTTCTCTCTCTCTCTCTTCCTCCCTTCACCTCTCTCTAAAAATCAAGTAAATAGAAGACATGTTTTTAAAAGAATACACAGTGAAACAGGGCACAGAGGAACACATCACAGTGCATTGGAATGCCTAGGAATCCTTATAATATCTGTACACATAAGACTTTATACACCACAGACTTATACACATAAGACACATACACCACTACAACCTTTAAAAATGACAAACAATGTACTTTACACATACTTCCTTGAAACCTTGGAATGTATGAGTTCTGTGTGAAAAAAGTCCAGCCATTGTTAATATAACGAGAACAATTTGTGTGGCATTGATGTAACCTGGAGGCCAAGAAGAGTGGCCTGGGATGCACATGCATGAACAGTGACAACTTCACTGTACTAGGTGAGTAGTAGATGCCACTGAGCGAGCATATGTACTCTGTGGCCATCACATTAAAAATGACTGAGCAAGTTGAACAACTCATCTGCATCAAATTTTGCATTAAGCTTGAACACTCCTCCACAGAAACGATTTTGATGATTCAGAAGGGTTTTGGGGATGATACAATGAGTGCAGTGCAAATAAAAGTGTGGCACAAATGCTTCAAAGTCTCAGCAAGATCAAGGCCATGTTAACTGTTTTTTGATTGCAAAGGTTTGTCCATCATGAGTATGCCCCTTCAGGCCCAACAATTAATAAGGAGTACTATCTCAATTTTCTTCCTCAGTTGAGAGATGTGATATGACAAAAACCTCCACAGCTCTGGCCAACTGATGATCAGCAGCTTCATCACAACATCACACTCGCTCATGCATCACGTCTAGTGCAGAGTTTTTTTGTGAAATATCAAATCACCCAGGTGACTCAGCCCCCCTACAGCCCAGATTTGGTGCCCTGTGACTTCTGACTTTTCCCAAAACTAAAATCACCTTTGAAAGGGAAGACAGTTCAGACCACCGTTGAGATTCAGGAGAATACAAGGGGGCAGCTGATAGCTATTCCAACAAAGGATTTTGCAGAGTGTTTTGAACAATGGAAGACACTGGGAGAACTGTGTGAGGTCCCAAGGTGCCTACTTTGAAGGGGGCTGAAGCCTCATTGTCCTATGTACAATGTTTCTTGTATTTGTATCTTCAATAAATGTCTCCATTTTTCATATTACATGTCTGGATACTTTCTGGACAGCCTTTGTATTTGTGAAGTTAGAATTATTGTATCATTTTACAAATGAGGAAAATTTTTTAAAGATTTTACCTATTAATTTTTAGAGAGGGAAAGAGAGGTAGAAAGAGAGGGGGAGAAACATTGATTGGTTGCCTTATGCACACTATTCAGGGACCGAATCTGCAACCCAAGCATCTGCCCTGACTGAGAATCAAACCGGTGATGTTTTTGCTTTGAGGGACATCGCCCAGTGAACTGAGCCACACTAGTCAGGGCAAATGAGAAAAATTTTAACTATACTTCACAAGTCAAGGGGATTTAATTTTATCTTTGTTCATTAAATCCCAAATCCCTGGCTTTTCACTTTTATGCCAAGGACCTGGGTACAGGAATTTCAAGTAATTGCCATAAAATGGCTGTGCTCAGCGCCAGTGCCAAATAAGAGACTTCTATGCATTTTCAGTTGTGTCAATAAATTTTCTTCTTTTCATCCAGCATACAGGGAAATTGGCTATCATTTATGACTTCTCCACTCTCTAGTTCACTATGTTTTAAGTCCTATCAAATCTTTGCTACAATGATTTCTAACTTAATTTTTTCTTAGTTGCATTGTGTCTGTCAAGTTCAGTCTTTTACCCATCACGTCACTATAATCACAGCAAACTCCTATGGCTATACCCAAGTTAGACCCTGTCTTTTCAGTTCTACACCTACACGTGAATCAATTGCCCTCGAATTCTCTATTTATTATTCCCCACTCATGTGCAAGAAACTTCACTGGTTCTTTTTGCTCCCAACAATAGTATCCCTGCTTTTTCTGGTGTCTTTAGTAACCTCTAACTTTATACTAGTGCACTGCATTTAAAGGACAAGTTTCTCTTTTGTCACTTAGGCCTGGCATGATGATTCCTGAATTTATCAATTTCCCATATAAATGAGCTTTTATCTCCATCAAAAGCTTAATGGAATTAGAAATATATTCCATGTCACAAAGATAACAGTCAATTCATATGCCTTAGGTATATTTCTTCCATTAATACCACTGAATATACTAGGGAAAATCTTATGGTGTGGTCCCTGACTAGGTCTGTGGGAAGCCCCAATGTCACTGTATTATAGCTGATAAAAAATATGTTTCTTATGCCCTGGCAGGGTGGCTCAGTTGGTTGGAGCATCGCCTCATACACCAAAAGGTTGTGTATTTGATCCCCAGTCAGGGCACATAACTTGGTTGCAAGTTTGATCCCTGGTTGGGACACAGGTCCCTGTTTCTCTCTCACATCTCTCTATCTGTCTATCTATCTGTCTATCTATCTATCTATCTATCTATCTATCTCTGCTTTCTTCTCTCTCTAAAATCAGTAAAACATGTCCTCAGGTAAGGATTATTTATATATTATATATAATATGTATATATGTAATAATATGTATATATTATATACCATATATAATGAAAGCATATGTAGTGAGGGTTATATATATGCTATATACTATGCATTATATCATATATCATGTAGCATATATATTATATTATACACAGTTTCTTATGTTAAGTAGAAGTGATCTATAGCCCAAAAGGAGCTCTATCTGAGTTTATACAAATAATAACATACACAGGACCCATACTAAGTTCTAGCATGTCCTACGCACAGTCACCCATCTTCTTGCGTGTCTCAAGAGTACCCCTGTTCCCTCCCTTTTTCTAAAGATATTGTCCAATTCCAGAATATACTTTCTCTTTCTGGAAGTAACTACTTCATTGAAACCACTCTTATTTTGCAGAGACTCACAAGGGATTCTTCTCTATCCTCAAACTCCCAATCTAATAATTCCATTCTTGTAAGGGTGCTTTATTTTAGCTGAATTAACATAAAAGGCAAACACAGAGAAGACAAAGATATTCCTTATAGAGCATAATTTTTTATTTTATTTTTGTCATATAAGAGTTAAGTCTAGAGGCAAGACACTGTCATGAGTCTTCTTGGAACACAGAACCCTCTGGTAGGCACTCGGAGTTGGACGGGTAACTCAGTGGTACTTGAAGGCGAGAGCATTAGCCACAGCAGTTGTCAGCTTCTGCCAGGCAGCCTGCATCTGGGGGGTAAACTCCCTGCCAAAGTGGGTTGCCAAGACAATCAAAATCATATTGCCTAGGAGCTGAGGAGAGAGTGGGGGTAAAAAGAAAATAGTACATAGTAAACAGAAGGCCTCAAAGTAGACTTGCAACAAAAGATACAACACCCATGTCCTTCCTGATAGGAATTTGAGCAATTTTCATGATCATGCTCCCACAAAAGTGCATCCTTATAGGCTTGACATTGACTTCTATGTGATTCTCAGTTATGTACCTGCCATTGTGTTCAATTCTTTTCTCATTTGCTCTGCCAACCCATGACCTCAGAACATGCTATGATATTGCTATGAATTGCTTCTGTTAGAGAATATTTGTCTTTTTAAAAAGTAGGATTATCGTGCTGCAAGAGGTCTTAATAAGTATAGTCTAAGTCCCCAGATAGTACAAATATTCAAATTGCGTGGATACTCATATGACAAAGAAGCCTGTGCTGTATATACAAAAGCATTTCATCACATCTAATGGGTGGAGGTGGCAGGGAACACAATCATCCATTCAAAAGATTGCTCTTACTTTGCCCTGCTTAGACCTAGGTCTGTCAGAACCATGCAGCAATATATTCATCCAATTTTGTAGAAAATTTCAGTTAGACGAAGCAAGGTATTTTCACCCTGGCTCAATTTGTATTCTCCAGGCCAAAAACATTTAGTTCAATTTTGGCCAGTGCTCTTCATAACAATATATTGTCTCAGGAATATCAGGTAACCAGTGGTCTCTACTGGTCATAGTAATTACTCTACTCTACCTTTGAAACAACTTAACCACGAAAATCTAGCCTTCCCCTGAAATATTACTTTCAACAACTACCTGTATATGATAAGACTTAAGTGCTTGTGTTTCCTAATGTATGCATGGCACAAATATCTAAGATAAATTTATGTATATATAATCATGCTCAGGACTCACCCTGAAGTTCTCAGGATCCACATGCAGCCTGTCACAGTGCAACTCACTTAGCTGAGAAAAGGTGCCCTTGAGGTCATCCATGTGCTTAACAGCATTTCCAAAGGAAGTCAGCACCTTCTTGCCATGGGCCTTGACCTTGGGATTGCCCATGATTGCAGTTTCAGAGGATAAGTTGCCAAAATTGTCAAAGAACCTCTGGGTCCATGGGTAGACGACTAGGAGCCTGTGGGATGAAAATAGCCACAGACAAGATGAAAAGTCAGAGTATGTGAGAGACCTGACCAACTTCTCTTTCAGGAACACTCTCTGCCTTTCTACCTCCTTCCCTCACCTCTAGTACTTACCTTCCCAGGATCTCACCTCCAGCCACATCCACGTTCACCTTGGCCCACAGGCTAGCAACAGCAGCCTTCTCCTCAGCAGTAAAATGTACCATAGCGTCTGGGAGCTTTCTGTTGATCACGGAGGAGCCAGAAGCGAGTCTGTACTACTGATTCTCTGTGTGGCCTTTTATTCTTCATTTTTGGCCCCCCAGGCTCTTGCTTCTCCCAATGAAATGAGACCATTGGTCAAGGGTGGGCTGTCACCACCAGGGGTTGGGTTTGGACAAGGGAAGGCCAGCAGATGGACATTTGTGTCACTGATAGTGCTGGGTGGCTCTATCAGAGGGAGTCTGCTGTTCTCTCCCCTACCATCTAGTATGCAACTCATATCTCAAGCTCCCCACCACCACTATCCCTGGTGACCTGTAAGCTGACCATGAGGCATGACTAGAATTGGGAAGAGTAAGAATGAGAAATATGTTGGTGATTGTGTCAGGTGTTCAAGACATTATTCTGTCATTCACCTCGGGAATGGAAGAAGCCACAGTTTGAGTTGGTTATCCATTTTTCTAAAGCTTAATGAGACTCATACTTTTATATTTCTTGCAAATGGGAAAAAACCCTAATCCCACATCAGTTTGGAAAAAGGATAAGCAAAACCTGGATAATTCATAGAAAAATTGAGCATTTCACTGTGATTGAGTTCTATTAATAATAAACTCACTTGTGTGAGTAAATTTATTTTACTTTGATTATATGGACAAGTGTCTCTGGCCCAAACCATGTATCTACTCATTTTTGTCAGAAAATATACAGTCTAGTCTTGGGGAAAATAGGTGTGTCTGTGTTCAATGAACAGAATATTAGAAGACTCCAGGGAAGTGACTATGGATTAAGGGAGCTGTCCCTAGCATATGCTGGATACACACTCATTTGCTGTGTTTAACTTTTCCTCATATCTAATCAGGCAGACGCAATCTTCACTGACAACATGCCACAAACTACTGTCATTGAGATTTAAGGTACTTTAGTCTCATGCATCTCATACAAACATTTATGACACTGGAAAGAGCATAATTTCTGTGTGAGAAGGAAAGGTTTATTTTATTTTTTTCTTTCAGAGGTTAATTGATCCCATGTTTTGAGTGCCAGGCTTGTTTGTTTGTGTCTTTCCAATATCAACCTTACCAAAAAAAAAAAGCTATATAGTTTAATAATCTCCATGTGCATTTATAGAGGTAGTTTAAAATTTAATATATTGACCAAATATATTAGAGCTGAATTTGTTTGTACAAAAGAAATCCTTTCTGTTTATTTGATACAGTAATAGACTTTTATCTGTTCAGCTTGGGAAAATATTTCAATGTGAAATGTGGAAAAGAATTGCTGAGGTGACAAAAGGCAGTTTGCCGTGACAGACTTGATTATCTGTGAGCTCTCAGTGCCAAGCTGTATCGATGTGAGCAGTTTGGTACAGAGATGTAAAGCAAAGAGTTTAGATCAATCACAAAAGGATTTGTTTTAAGAGAAGAGGTCAACTGTCATCTAGATGCTTATCTCATCAATGCTAGATTATCACACAGTCCTCTAACGGTTTTCCAATCAGTCACCATATATTAAAAAATCAAATATTTATTGAGGCTCATCATGTAGGGCACTGTTTTTAACACTGGAAATCTAGACGAACAAAGCAGCTTGATCAAGTCTCACATGCTCACGTTCTAGTGGGCAGAAGAGATTGACACTAATAATTAAACAAATAAATGAATAAGAGAATTTCAGATAGTGTTATATGGCAGGGAGAAAACACATCTGATGACACAGGTGCAAGTAACTACAGAAAAACAATATAAGGAAAGATGCCCTAAAGGTATATTTGAAGTGAGACCTTAATGGCAAGGTGGAGACAGGCATAAGTAGTTTGGAGAAACAAGTATCTGGAAGCAGGGAGGGCAGATGAAAAACTCAGCCTGGAGAGAAAAAATGGAAGGAAGGAAGGGAGAGAGGGAAAGAAAGGGAGAGATATAAAGAAAGTACTTGGGATTTCATTTAGAGAAGGACATTACAAGTCAGAGTAAAATATGTAAGGGAAGAGTAGGAGGAAGCAAAGATGGAAAAGGAAGTACAGGGTAGAGTGGATATTATATTCTACGGCATGGGAAATTAGCACAGACTTGCAAACCTGATATTAGCATGGTCTCTAATCTACTCAGCACCATAGTCAGGTTCATCTTCTTAACTTTCCTGTCCATCATAGTACATTCTTGCCTATGAACAGGTATTAACATGTAGTCTAACAAAAACTCCTGAGATCTGTCTCTATGCAATTTCTTTCCTTTTCATTTTGATCTCACAGTGCTGATCCATTGCTCTGAGCCAGCTTCTGAACTTCTTCTGTTTCATTTCACCCACATAAATCCCCATCTCCCTGAGCAGTTTATAACAATCCTCCTTCCTTGTAATGCTGCAGCCAATCTGCACACTTGGGCAGTTTCTCTCCTGACGACAATGCAATCAGTTTAATCTAGGCAGCTCTCACCACTTAAGACATAAAGTTCTTTTTTCTTTCTTCCTTTATTTTTATTATTTATTGTTCTTCAGTTACAGTTGTTCTGCCTTTTCTTCCATTGCTCACCTGGCCATACAGTTTTTATTAAAGCCCAGGATCAGTATGTGGGAGTTGACTTTGAAGAGTTATCCCCTGTTCTGACCTCCAACCCCTTCCATCTCCAATCTATCCTCATAAGCGCTTGTCACATACCAGCGCTTTTAGAAAATATGTTCCCATAAGCAGAATGGAATTCTTATTGTTTCAATGCCTGGGTTAATTCTTCTCTACCAGGCCCCAACATGGGTACTCTGCCTCCATCTAGATCCTTGCCTTCACAGAATTGTTTACTTGGGCTCATATAATTGTTTGGCTCTGATGAGTTCTTTTCCCACAATGCCCATCTCTCCCATCAGAACTCTTCCATATCTTTAACTTGAAAAATTCCCGTGTATATTCCTTCTAAGTGTATGTTTCAAGTGTTTATTTCTTTTATTGCCCTGCTGTTTTATTTTGTTTTTCAAAATAAAACACAAATACACACACATTCACAGCTCAACATATAATCCCTGGAGTTCTCACACATTTAATAGCTCATGGATAAACTAGAACTGAAGGCAATTACAAAAGAATTCTTAGTGGAACATTAACTAGTTATTATTATTATTATTATTATTATTATTATTACTATCATCACTATTACCATTATTGTTATTTGAAACATAAAGTTGTTTCTTGTGAGTCCACTTTTTAACTTGTCTTAGTCCAAGAATTAACATCAGGAAGCACCTCCTTTGTTTTTCTTGTGTGCTTGTAAAACACCTTTCTCTAAAGGAACGGCAGTTCTTTTTCTCTAACTAGTAGTCCACACAGCCATACCTGGGACATACCTTTATCTCTAATTCACTTTAAATACCTTTCTCTCTAATTCACTGCAGTTTTTGAAAGGACACATTTCCAATGTGACAAGGTCAGAGTTCCTTTTTTTC
Organism: Micronycteris hirsuta; assembly: GCA_004026765.1. Taxonomy (NCBI): domain Eukaryota; kingdom Metazoa; phylum Chordata; class Mammalia; order Chiroptera; family Phyllostomidae; genus Micronycteris; species Micronycteris hirsuta. The sequence goes on along the minus strand of PVJI01018253.1, from coordinate 24,042 downwards.
TCTCTCTCTGAGAGTGATGCATAAATCTCAGACGTTACTGATCAGTAGTCCTGAAGCCTGGGAAACCTGACTTCATTATTTTCCCCTAATATAGACACCTGAAGATCAAATAAAATTCAGTTTAAGAAGTTACCATGTAGAGCCTTTAGTGTTTTCTAGGTACATAATCATGTCATCTGCAAAAAGTAACACTTGTACTTTTTCATTCCAAATTTAAATGCCTTTTATTTCTTTCTTTTACCTGACTGCTCTGGGTATGACTTTCAGTATGATGTTGAATAAGAGTGGCAAGAGTGGATGTCCTTGTCTTGTTCTGGATATTAAAGTAAAAACTTTCAGGTTTTCACCATTATGTATAATATTATACTTAATATATTTAATGAGGGTTTGTCATATATGGCCTTAATTACATTGAAATACTTTCCTTTTATACCCATTTTACTGAAGTTTTTAGTTATAAATGGATGTTGTATCTTATCAAATGTCTTTTCTGCATCTATTTATAAGATCATATGATATTTATCCTTTATTTTGGTAATGTGGTATATTACATTGTTCCATCAAAACACTATTAGAAACAATAAATAAATACAATAAAGTTGCTGGATACAAAATGAATGTACACAAAATCCACTGCACTTCTAGATACTAACAGTGAAATTTCAGAGAAAAAAATTTTTAAACCAATTATTTTGCAATTGCAACAAAAAGTATAAAATACACAGAAATAAACTTAAAGCATGCAAAGGAACAATATACCGAAGAATACAAAGCATTATTAAAAGAAGTTAGTAAGACACAATGAAATGGAAAGATATTCCATGTTGATGAATGGAATAATCACTATGGTTAAAATGTCTATATTATTCAAAGCAATATACAGATTTAATGCAATCCCAGTCAAAATTCCAATGTGTTTTTTTAAAGATTTTATTCATTTATTTTAGAGAGAGAAGAGAGGGAGAAAGAGCAATGTATGGTTGCCTCTCATGTGGCCCTCACCGGGGACCTGGCCTGCAACAAAGGCATGTGCCCCGACTGGGAATCGAACCAGGACCCTCTGGTTCCCAGCCCGCGCTCAATCCACTGAGCTGCACCAGCCGGGCCCAATGTATTTTTAAAGAAATAGAACAAAAAAAAATCATCAGATTTGGGTGGAATCACAAAAGACACCAAATAGCCAAAGCAGTCCTGAGAAAAAAGAATGGAGCCAGAGGTATTACACTCCCTGACTTCAAATTATACCACAAAACAACAATAATCACAACAAAATGGAAAAGGAACCAACTATATAGGAAAACATATTTGCCAATGACACCTCAGACAATTGTGTAATCTCCAAAATATATAAAGAACTCACATGACTCCATACTAGGAAAACAAGCAATCCAATTAAGAAATGGGCAAAGGACCTGAACAGATACTTCTCCAAGGAGGACATACAGAGGGCCCATAGGCACATGAAAAATGCTCAGCATCACTAGCCATCAGGGAGGTGCAAATGAAAACCACAATGTAGATACCACTTCACACCAGTCAGAATGCACCAGTCATCATTAACAAATCAACAAACAATAAGTGCTGGAGAGGTGGTAGAGAAAAGGAAACCCTCATACACTGTTGGTGGGAATGCAGACTGTTGCAGCCACTGTGGAAAACAGCATGGAATTTCCTCAAAAAGCTAAAAATGGATCTGCCTTTTGATCCAGTGATCCCGCTGCTGGGACTATACCCTAAGAATCCTGAATCACCAATTCAAAAGAACCTATGCACCCCAATGTTCATAGCAATGCAATTTACAATAGCCAAGTGCTAGAAACAGCCTAAGTGTTCACCAGTAAATGAGTGGATAATAAAACGGTGGTACATTTACACAATGGAATGCTACACAACAGAAAGAAATGAGTTCCTAGCCTTCACAACAGCATGGATGGAACTGGAGAGCATTATGGTAAGTGAAATAAGCCAGGAGGTGAAAGACAAATACCTTATGATCTCACCTACAAGTGCAACCTAATCAACAAAACAAACAAACGACCAAAATAGAACCAGAGACTTGGAAATAAAGAACAAACTGACAGTGACCAGAGGGGAAGGGAAAGGGGGATGACAGGGGAAAGGAGGAGAAGGGGCAAGCAAAGGAACACGAATAGAGGTCTCATGGGCATAGACAATGGGGAGGATTGACTGTGGGTGTGAGGTGGCAGAGTAGGGGTGAGCAATGGGGAAAAGGTGGGACAACTATAACTGAACAACAATAAGTTTTAAAACACACACAAACAAACAAACAAAAAAAAAAACACTTCCATGTGTATTTAGAGTACAGAGTACTCTAAAATTTAAAGAGCTCAATCCAACATATTAAAACTGAATTTCTGCTACTAGAGAAGCAATCCATTCAGTCTACTTCACATAGTTGTAAGGCTGTTATCTGTTTTTAGGGAAATGGGGAAGACTTCATGTGAAGGACAGATAAGATTTTGAGGCTAAACCAAGATTTTCTTTAAGATGACATGTCAATGAAATGAAGGAACTAAAGAGATAAACTGTAGCACAGCCAGGAAATCCACTGAACCTCTGTGGCCAGACCTGATAACCATATAAAAGAGCAGATTAAAAAGTTACCTGTGAATTTTTATTACAGGGTATCCCTAGCTTCAAATCAGTTTATCCTCTAACTTATCAGGTTGTGTGATTCTTAATTACTCTTCCTCAGACTAATGTATTTTTGAGACCCCTCATGTCTGGAAACAATCTTCCCATTTTTCCAGAAACCCAGAGAGTGAATCAAATGTCTTGTGTAACTCCTGCATTTCTCTTATACTTTTGGGACAATATCTTCCAAAATCTTGTCAATCTCTCCTTGTCCACAGCTCTTTTATCACCCCATTTTCCCAATGTCATTGCTTCTGACATTGCCTAAATCCCCACCTATAAAGCTATTTCTTTACAAAAGCCACTCCATGCTTTTTCAAATATTCATGTTCATGTGTTCTCAAACATTCATTTAAAAACTATTTGTTAAATAAGTTCATATCATAATTGTTCTAAGTACTGTGGACTTAAAAATAATAAAAAGAATATAACTTTCTCAAGATTCATAATTTTGAGGTTGAAAATACAGAAAATTAATAAACCATCAGCAAAGTAATTTCAGAAATTTTTATTTGCTGAAGAAAATTAATATCTGAACTTAATGAGAGAGGGACAAAGTTATATCAAGAATAGTCTCACTAAGGAGGTAGTAGTTGGATTAGGGCCAGAATAAAAAGAAGGAATCTGCCATGGGAAGATGTTGGGATATGAATCTGAAAGTTCGAATAGTGAATCCAGAACTCTGAGGAAAGTAAGTAAACCTATGGTATGCTAGAAATACAAATAATGGGTAAACGTGGTTGAAGTGTACAAGGATAGGTGAGAATGGTAGGATATATTGTTGCAAGAAAGCATAGACCTAATAACTTAGAATTTCTCTTCAGTGGTAGAGAGTGAGAAGCTATTACGGAATTTTAATCCTGGTAATGACATAATCTGAAAACCTTGTATACTCTTAGATAGACTAATATGCCTAGAATTATCTATTCATTGCAAACAATGTTTTGCTCAGGTGTCTTTTATTGCTTACTGACAAAAGTAATTTTTTTATCTATTAAAGATATGAGCCATCTAGCCCTACGTGTATGTGTGTGTGAATGTCAATTATAAAGCTATTTTCAATTAAGTTGTCTTAACTTATGTTGACAAAAATGTAGATCTTAAGTTGACAAAATGTAGATCTAAATCTAGGTCCCTAAAGGATAAAAAATGTATGTTCTGCCCACCACTCCATTATCACCATCCTTGACATTCAGATTCAAAATAATAGATGAGGGAGAAGAAAGAGAAGAAGAGGCTGATTGATTTAAAATGCATGTAGCTCTCATTTGGTGGCTGGGTAAAATGGTTCAGTGCCATGGATAGCCTGCTTACTTTGTTTAGGAGCGTAATGAGAAGCTGTAGAACTTATAAAGACCAGGGCTGTTGACAACCTACAACTACAATAGTCATCGGTCTTTCACCCTTATTGTGGAGACGTAAGGTGAAATTAGAAAGTGATTCACAGGACAAATTCTGATCACTGTGTCAGGGCAATAAACGCCTAAATGAGTTAAATTTGTCAAGAAATGGTACTCAAACTTGTAAATCATAAAGATCTTAAGCTTTGAAATGAGAGTTTGACTCAAGACTGAAGGTCAGGACTCCCTGAGCAAGCTGGCAATAACTTCTGTAAAAGGGATTCAGTTAATGCCAGTCCTACACGAGGGCCCACAGGTCAGGGCATGGCCTCTTCTTATTAGATTCGCCCAGGCTGGAAGCTCTCAGTCATCTGCTACCACCTAATTCCTTCTCATCTACCCCAGTCAGTCAGACACCTTGACCTCCTCACTCTGTCTTTGCTCATTCTTTACATTTTATGGACCTCACTGCTCTTCTTGGGTTTAGCACATTATGCATATTCCCCTGAATTAGCATCCGTGTGTAGTCTCGGTAATTTTGAATTTATTTTTGCGTGTTTTAGGCCTTCCCCTCCCAATCTTATTTCTTGAGTCATTTAAAGTTCTAAGAATATTTATTGTTTACTCTTGCCAATAATGAGTAAAAAATTAGTTTAAAAGAGGTGGGGGGGAAATGCAGGCAACTGTACTTGAACAACAATAAAATAATTTTTTTAAAGTAACAACTTTTTAATATATTTAGGACCTTGCATAATCTAGTCTTTCCTGATACCCTACCTATGTTTTATTCTCTCCTTTCCTTCCAGAGAGATATTTTCATGCAAGTCACCAAGCCCTAGCTTGCTGGTTTGGACTGTGAGCCTTTGATAGTATTTTAACTCCTACAAGAAGGCTTGGCCCTTCTTTTGCTTTAAAATTTACATGATATCCTAACTTTAACTTAGTTTCTGTGCATGCTACATTCAATCAGAAGATAATGCACAATGATTTCATGTGTTTCAGCCTTGGCTGCCCAGTGAGACAGTGAAACCCTTCTGGAAAGTGCAGGCTATTGTTGGTGAATAAAGACTTTTTCTGGAAAGGTCCCAGCCATCCTTCAACTCATTCTTTTATCTCCAACTCTGTCTCACAAGACATATGACAAGTTGTGAGGTTCAAAATGTCCATTAGCACACATTGAAATAGTAACCGAAGCTTAGACCTTGGATCCCTACAATTTTCTTTTCTTATTTTTTTGTTAAATTTATTGAGTTGATGGGATAATATAGGTTCCAAGTACACAATTCTATGAGTCATCATCTGTATATTGCATTGTGTGCCCATGACCCAAAGTCTGAACTCTGACATGTATTATAAATCTACATTTTTTTTCTTGGGCACTGCTTACCACCTTCTTCTTTGTCCTCTGCAGTAATTCTGTCACACTGCAGTGTAAACCCATGCTCGCTTAATTAACCCTTTCCCAACTATGGAAAACTTCCCCATCTTGCCAACCTCCCAAACCCTCTAGAACCCTTCCATAATGCAAGAGCTGTTTCTTTACATGTTTCTCCTCTAACACAAGAGAAAAAGATGGAAAAGATACAGTATAATTTATGATTACTGGATAGAATATCCTTTATTAAACAGAAGATGTGCTGTCAAGACCAAACCCCAGATCCCATTTTCAGAAGGAAAGCGATGAGGACACACGTGAGCACTCGTGAACTGGAAAGAGGATTCAGTGGTACTTGTGAGCCAGAGCATTGGCAACTCCAGCCACCAGCTTCTGCCAAGCTGCCTGCACATCAGGGGTGAATTCCTTGCCAAAATGAGAAGCCAGGATGATCACCAGCACATTGCCCAGGAGCTGTTAGGTGAAAGATAAAATGTTGAGTAAAAGTTTCCAAAATAAATTGTAGGAAATGCTGGCTTAATACCTACACACCCTGCCAACTCTGCACCTGAAACTGCTGTAAGGGTTGTGTTAACCAATAAACTCAGATAAGCTAGTCCCTAACTTTAATATATTTTCTATGATCTTTCCATACAACATTCTGCCTACCGAGATCTCCATCTTCGCTTCCATTTCACCATTTTTATTTGCCCTTCTCCCTCTGTGCCTCCCTCCCTCTCTCATTTACCAACTATCTAATTCCTGTAAGCATAAGATTTCAGGGCTGCATGAGCTCTCAAAGTGAGCTGCTAGTCTCCAAACGTTGCCAGAAAAAAAGACCCACTTGGTCACAATACTGACATGTAATTGAACATATTTTAGAGAAGTTGTATTTTTTGACACATTCTGTCTAAAAATTTTCTTCAAAATCTCTTCCTGAACTTTAATCATTGAGCAACACATAAAATAATGCATTTCTCCCCTGAGATAGGAATTTACCTACCAAAAGCCAAATTTTATTCCTCCTTAAACAAGTTTGCTATTGTCTGGTATTATTCTCTATGATATACAAATCTTGTTTTGACAAGAGTTTTTGAAAAGTTTTAAGCAAACTCAGGTCACCTGTCACTTTTTATCATCACCAGTCTTGAATCAAGGTGACCTCAGTTATGCCCACTGGGAATCTGCCCTCCTCACCCTTTAACTCATAAATTCTGAGGTCTTTGTTAGTTTTACCAATAAACGACTCAACTTCCATTATTATCCCAAAGTAAAGAAGCAAAAAAGAGCACATAAACATTTGCTGAACTCACCTTGAAGTTCTCAGGATCCACATGCAGTTTGTCACAATGCAGCTCACTCAGCTTAGCAAAGGCGCCCTTGAGGTTGTCCATGTTCTTAATGGCATCTCCAAAGGAGGTCAGCACCTTCTTGCCATGAGCTTTGACCTTGGGGTTGCCCATTATGGCAGAGGAAGAGGACAGGTTGCCAAAGTTGTCAAAGAACCTCTGTGTCCAGGGATAGACAGCCAAAAGCCTATAGAATGGAACCATAGCAGATGAAAAAATCAAAGACTCTCAAAAAAATTAAAAGACTTTCCTGATCAATTTTCAAGGTTCATATTCACTGTCCTCGCCCATGCATTGAATCTCAGTTCCTACCTGCCCAGAGCCTCGCCTCCAGCCTCCTCCACATTTACTTTGCTCCACACATTGGTGATAGCAGCCTTCTCCTCGTTAGTAAAATGCACCATGGTGTCAGATCTGAGAGCTTTCAGAGATCGCAGAAGTGCCGAAAGCAGACGTGTCTGCTGCTGGAAGGGGTAGCCTTTTATTCTTTACTGCTCACCTTCTGGCCCCTAGTTCCCCTTAGTACTTGGAAGTCATTGGTCAAGGCTGAGCTGTGTCCCTTAGGGGTGGAGTCAGGTCAGAAAAGGGTCAGCAATGAAAATTGTACTCTGGTTTGTAATCTGTGTTTGGTTCCTGAAACATTCTTCTTTTTTGGATCCTTCTTCATTGTCAACACAATTTTTCATTCGTTCACCCTCTTGTCTTCCCATGTCATCCTCCAGGATAATATTTATCTCTCCCATTCTCTTTCTCCAAGTAAGACCCATAGAGAGGAGCTAAGCCCAAGATAGGGAGAGAGTTCCAGTCAAAACAGCTTAATATTTGTGTTCAGGATGCTGACACGGGCAAGAACAGGGTCAAGAAAAGAAAATACAATTGACATGGAATCTCAGCCAGTTCTCTCTCTCTCTAAGTTATCCTTATAACTAAACCTCTGCATCTTAGTTTTCCAAGGGAGAAAAAAATGCATACATTGTTACCTCAGGAAGCGGAACAGGATTGCAAAGGATTTACAATAGTATTGAGACCTCAATCCCAAATTACAATACCTCAGGGTGATTTCACAAAGAATAACGGAATGAGTTTACATCCCATGCTTCTCAGGAACCCTGTCTCTGGCCATTTCTCTGTGACTACAGAGGAACTGGCTAATTCAGGGAGATTGCCCTGAGCCCCCATCTTGATTTTCTACCCTACTTATACATCTTTATACGAGTGAGATCATTTAGGAGTCTGAAGATTTTTGAAACCAGGATTTGTGATCACACTAAAGAATAGATGAATCAATGTTAACTAGGCTAGGAGCTGGAGTATGTTTAATGTTTGCTGTAGCCATAGATGTTCGAGGCTTTAAATTTCTCTAGCGTCCTTATGTCTGGATGCCCATCTTGTCTTCGGGTTCCCTAATATTCATCATGAAACACAGTCTGCACCTGTAACTTTTTCAGTTGCCACTACGGTTACTATATTTGAGTCTGGTTGATACGGTGATGAGGAACGGAGGAGAAGCATTCTATGTGTATAAATAAATCTCACTGTTTTGTGGACCAGCTGTGACCTTCACAAGTGTTTCTTAGTGTTTTTCTCCCTTAAGAAAGTCAGGAAATACTCACTGGGTTAGACCACGTAGCCTAGCATGACACGATTCTAGGGTGAGAAAGACGTTGATCACTAAAGAGGAAGAGCAATGAATAAACAAGAAACAGCTGGCTATTCAGTAAAGAAAACCCTTGAGTTACTACAAGTTGTTTTTTTTTAATCCATTGAGCTACAGCTCTAGGTTTCCAAAGCAAATTTTCTATAGATCCACAGTTAGAGGAAACTGACCTTTCCTTAGACCAGAGGTGGCAAACACAAATCCGGCACGAATCCAGCCCTCCACCTTGTTTTATCCGGCCCAGCACCTTGTTTCTATCCGGCAGCAGCGCTGAGCTCCTTGCCCCTAGTTAAAGAGAAGTTACATTTATACAGTCCTAAAGTTACATTTGGCCCTTTGAAGGCAACCAAGAGGCCAATGCGGCCCCTGGTGAAAATGAATTTGGCCTTAGACCTTGGATATGAAGATCAGACATAGCCAAAGCCTGGAAAACAAAAACCAGGTCTCTAAAGATCAAGAGCTCAGGAAACAAGTCTCTCCCTGAAGCAGATCCTATGAGCACATCCCATTTTCCTTCCAATTCATAGGGTGGACACCAGTCTTCTCTTGGACTCAGAGTATGGGGTCAGTCTGCCTCCTCCACCTTCACACCCTTTGCAAGGCCCAGGACTCTTCCAGTAAACACCTTTGGGATCAGAGCTGCTTGCCTCCAGGGATCTGCCCCGTCCTTTGTTCTCTTATTGCTAACGGTTGTGGGAAAAGACTTTAAAGAAAGATTATGTTCATAGCAACACAATTTACAATAGCCAAGTGCTGGAAGCAACCTAAGTGTCCATCAGTAAATGAATAGATGAAAAAACTATGGTGCATTTACACAATGGAATACTATGCAGCAGAAAGAAAGGTGTTCTTACTCTTTGCAACAGCATGGATGGAACTGGAGAGCATTATGCTAAGTGAAGTAAGCCAGGCAGTGAGGGACAAATACCATATGATCTCACCTTTAAATGGAACCTAGTCAACAAAACAAAGAAGCACGCAAAATATAACCAAAGACATTGAAATTAGTAACAATCTGACCGTAACCAGAGGGGAGGTGAGAGGGGAAAATGGGCGGGGGCCTGGGAAAGAGGAAGGGTTTTCAGGAACATCTATAAAGGGCACATGGGCAAAACCAAGGGGGTGTGGAATCAAGGGAGGTAGGTGGGGATGGCTGGGATCGGGGGAGTGGTGGGGTGCAAAGGCAGACAACTGTACTTGAACAACAATAAGAAATGGAAAGATTATAAGGTTGAAAGGCAGCATATCTGTAGCTCACTACAAGGCTCATGAATTCTGATTCTGAAGTCAGGTAGGCTGAGTGCAGTCTCATTATTGTTTAGGTACTTGTTGATTCAAGCTAAATTATCTCAGATACTCATTTTGAAGCATTTAATTATTTCTTTTATGGAATATCATGATTATTTCCTCCCATTCTTGAATGAAAAACTCTAAGTTTAGAGAGATAAGTGAAATAGTTATTCAGGATAGATTAGAAAGCATAAAGGTCAGAAAAAGAGATAAACAGCCAAAATAGTTATTTATTATTTATAAAATTAAAAATTAAAAATTAAAAAAAAACACATTCCATCTAAAAGTACTTAAAAAGACTTTTAAAAATAAACTCTGGGTAGGTCATGCGGATGTTTGCCTTCTTTCTGCCCCCATCTTGGTTCCACGTTCCCACACAAAATGCCCGGGAAGCCACAGAAACCGTCCTGCCACAGAGCAGGGGCAGCCACAGCCCAGGCAGAGACAGGGTCTGGAGAGGAATCTGACAGTGATGAGTCAGCGCCAGAGCTCCAGGAGCAGCATTCCACACAGGCAACCACACAGTGAGCCCAGTTGGCGGCGGCAGCTGAGATGGATGAGCCAGGCAGTGAACGAAACAGAGCCGGAGTGAAAAGAAGGCATAAGAGGCTGTGTCCAAACTGGGTCTTCAACGGGTCAGAAAGTCTATAGGGTCACTTTCCAGAAAGCTAAGAATATCCTCTCTGTCATCACAAAACCAGATGTCTACAAGAGCCCAGCTTCAGATGCCTACCAGATTTAGGGGAAACCAAGATCAAGAATTTATTGCAGCAAGCACAGCTAGGAGCTGCTGAGAAATTCAAAGTTCATGGTGAAGCTAGCTGTCTCTATTGTTCAAGAAAACACAGACTCCAACTGTACAAGGGGAGAGTGAACAGGAAGAAGCTGATGAAACATGTGCGGAGAGCAGGGCAGGGGGAGCAACAGGGAAAAAGGCAGGACAACTGTAACTGAAAAATAAAAGAAAGTATTGTCTTTAGGTGCTATTAGTGTGTAGAATTACGTAAATTACATTGTTGTTAGATAAAATAGTTCTTTAACCCCACTGCATTTTTATACTATTATCTGAGAAAAATACTTCAAATGTTAATTTTCATCACAAATTAATTATTTTATTTTTCATTTTTAAATTGGAAAATTATAGACAGGGTTTATAAATCACTGAAAGTACAAAAAACTGCTTAGAATTTTTTATTAGAGAGGAAAGCAGTTCCTCTCTTTCTATTACGCATCTGAATTTATGTTCTTATGATAGAAATAAGTGAGATCAAAGGTTCTGTCAGGTGTTGCGTTAGGCTGAAATAACTTGGAGAAAAGTCTACCAGTTGCCATGCAGGAGCCAATGAACAATTTTTGGTGTGATTGCACAGAATGAGAAAATAGACCACAGCCTGTGGTCAGGCAACACTACTGCTTTCTGCAGCTTCTTTTACAAAGGTTGTATGTGACTCTGAACCAGAGCCGGGGCTCATTCTGAGTGACATCTTTTAGTTGATGTCTTACAACATAGACATTGGTGGTTTGACTGACCTCTGTCGGAGACCACTGTGCCCATGGCGTAGCCAGATGCAGATACATGTTAGTTAAGCCAGAGGCATCTTCACTGGGCAATGGAAATGGAAAGCTGGAACAGACCAGTTATTGCACTTTTCTATATGATGTACCTTAAAGTTTAAAGCTTAAATCTAACAACTTAGAAAGTTATGCATTTTTTATTTTCCCCTGAAATGTAGCTTTACTTTCTTGGTTTTCTTGATGCTTTTTGACCTTAAGTAAAGTTGCCTTTATTTATTTTTATGATTAAAATTCAGATAAATCTGTGGTGTTTCTATTTTAAATAGTATTGCTGGTGCATTCTATGAACTAATAACAGCATAGAAAAGTCTCTGGAGGAGTCAGAAGAAATGACACCATTATTGGAACCAGTGCTTTCTTATTTTCCTTTCTCTAAGTTTATTGTACAACCGTAGGTCATTGGTCCACATGTCATGGCTGTTACCCAAGACCTAAGCTGAAATTTATAAACTTTGTTCAGTTATCATTTCTATGAATTATACATAAATACAATATTTCAATTTCCACTTAGAGTTGATTCAAAAGGACTCTTCTAGATATAGGGCTTAGAATTCTGTATTCTAAGAATCTCATTTTTCAGAAATGAAAGAAAAAGATTAATTCTCTGCTAAGATTCTATCTTACTGTGAGAAGATTGGGAAGTTCTTGGTGACTTTCAAGTTCTAAAATACATTACTGACATTTTTTTTTAACTTAGAAATGCTATCTAGTACTTTGAGCATTCAGTATTGGAGCTGTAGCATAACATGCTCCCTGGAAAAAAAAAAAAAAACTATCTCTCTGGCAAAGGATAAATTTGAGGTTTGGTAAATAAGCAGGGTGTAAATGGAAGCAGCAATGAGGAATTATGAGATATCGGACCTTTGGTTTATATGACCTAGTGGAGGTGATTAATGATTGCTCCTACCAAAAACCCCTTGTAACCCTTCCTAATTCTAGCCCTAAAATGGTTCTTTCTGAAACCCCAAACCCACAGCCCCTACTTTGTTGAGCCTGAGGCATATGAAAGGGAAAGGAACACCTCTTATGTTTCTAGACCAACAAGCTACTGTAGCTCTTCTCTGTACAGGCGTCTCATTCAGGCTCCGATGTCACTAGTCTTTTCCTGCCCCTGTTTTTTGTTTGTTTGTTTGTTTGTCTTTGTTTCTTTGATTATTTGTTTCTTCCTCTTCTTCTTCTTTATTCATTTGTTTTCTGAACTATTGGAGGCATTTATTTTGTTTTGCTTTTAATTAACAGAGGCAGACAGACCCAGTGTTTTTCTCCTGGGGACTTGGGCTGGGGAGAGCTGGGTGGGGTCAGAAACTGTGGGCACAGATAAGGGCTTAGGATGCACAGAGTCGTGGCAAAGGAGGGGACTAACTAGAGACAGTGAGAGCCACAGTGTTTTCCTTCTAGCCTTCAAAGACCTCATCCACGGTTCCTGTACAAATAGATAAATGAAAGTGCTTGATGGTCCTGCATGATTTACTCCTCAGAAATGCCTAATAAATATGATCTGTGTAATATATGTGTAAGTGTGTTTATAAATATATGAATATTGTCAAAATGTAAAGGCTACAGTGACTAGTTAACACGCAAGATTCAGAAAGCCAGGAGAATAAACAGCATTCTTCAAATTTAGTTGAAATTAAAAATATATTTAGTGACAAAAAAGAGAGACTCAAAGTCTCCTGAAAAAGACAGATGACTCCCAGGTTAGAAACTCTTAACTATAATCTTATGTCATGTTCTGCTATATGAAAAAAGTGTGTAAATCTTTAGAGAGTTGGCCAACAAAAATGTACAGGGGAAGAAAAGTCAAGGACAGTATAGAAAAAATAACTCACTCTGTTGGCTGAGAGTCTAGAGATGCTTTGAGCCTCATGTAATATTTACATTCAGGCCAAGGTTATCCTTCTCATGCAGATGGATAAATAAGCCCTATCTGACCCATTTGGCAAGATGATTAGTTAGTATGATTGCACCAGCTACTTGCCTCCACACTGTTTATTTCCCCTACTTTTACCCGATTGATATAAGGAAAGAATTTATTGTTCACATAAATGAGTATTATAGTTATGAATCTCAATGTAAACTAATAAATAAGTACCCTGGTTTCCACTCCGGTCTTGTGTGCCTTTTTTTTGGTCGAACTGAGCCTTCAAGAGCCAATCACATCCTATAAAATGAATTGGTCACCTCCTGGAACTCAATAATCTCATCAAAGGCCCCGCATGTTTCAATCTAGACCCGGCTCTAGTTGGCCTTACCCCTTTGAATAATACTCCACAGATCTCTTTGTATGTATATAGCAGTGAATGTATGTATATATATCTTGGTACTTACAGTTGTGTGTGTGTGGCTTTGCATTCATTCAACACTGCAAAAGTACTAAGAATAAAAAGTGAAAAAGACAAAGCCCCTGTTTTCATGGAGTTGATGGAGGAATCAGACAAAAAGTAAACAAGCAAGTAAAATACATGGTATATGCCAAATGATGTTAAGTGCTGTGGAGGAAGACAGTGGATTGCGTGTCACACGATGATGGGACAAGTGTGACAGGGTATTGCTGCTTTAAATAGGGTGGCAGGAATTTCTTCTTTATAAGGTGACACTTGATAGGATACCAATAGATGATGAACTACTTCGTGTAGAACTGAGGTTAAGTTTTAAGGCATAGGGACTTACAAATGTAAATATCTTAAAGTGGGAGGATGCCTAGAATTTTCAAAGAGTTACCATGAGGCCAATGTAGGAGCTGATTAAGTGATGGAGAGAGGAGAAGATGTGATCATAGAAGTACAGAACATGGGATGATATAATACTTATATCAGCTTGGTAAGAAAAAATGCTTATATACATATATATATATTTAGACATACACAGATGCATTCATATATAATGTACATATAATTATATCTGTGCATATGCATACCTATGTATAAATATATATATATATACATACATATGCCGAGATAAGAAGTTTAATGCAGTAAATGTATCAAATGTTCATTTAAATTTCCTTGTAGGTCAGTTGAACTAATCTGTCTGCTTCTCTTTTACATTTTTTCTTTTATTTTAAATTTTTTGAATTTTTATTGAATTTATTGAGGTGACATTGGTTAATAAAATTATATAGCTTTCAAGTGTACAATTCTATAATACACCTTGTGCATATTGTATTGTGTGTTCACCACCCAAAGTCAAAGCTCCTTCCATCACCATTTTCCCCCTTTACCTTCTTCCACCTCGCCCACACCTCTTTTAAATTACTTTAATTGTAGAGTTCCTTAAGTCATTTCACATTTCTGGAACATCTTTTTGCCACCATTAATTCCTGTCAAAGCCTACTTCACCATCGCTCTTCTGGAGGCCTTCTCTGATACCTCAATCCCCTGGGTTTTTGCCCCCTAGGTCTCATGGTGTTTATTCCTTTGTAGTCCTTACAGTTACTGACACAATGTTTCTTCCCAACAGGGTTGGCATTGTCTACATTTTCCCAATAAGATAGGTAGCACCAAGACTGGCCTGAGACGTTTCCTTAAACTGGGGGTCCTAAGTGGCGATCCCAGTCAGATCTGGCCCAGCCAGTGAGCATGTGCTCTCTAAGAACACAGGCTCTGTAGCACTTGGATGTCTGGAAGTGCACTAAAGTGACAAATAATGATTTCCTTTTTTTCCCTGTTTCATGTCTTCCCCTTTCATACTCATACCTCAATCCACATCGACAAGATTCTGTGCAAAGTGGGTGTTCAGTTATAGACTCTTGGAAAGGTGAGAGCTGGAAAAATCCTTCAGCCATCCAGCTCTGCCACATCTTTATACACAAGAAGAAACTATGGCTCTGCCCTGGGTTATATGGTACATGAGAAAGGGTCAGGGACCTCACTAGCAAAGATCCCATGCTTCAAATTACTCTGATAGCATTAGAGTAATAACTATATATTTTATTAACTAAAGATCCATACGCATGTACCAATAAGAGATTTTGTTTTACTTCTAGGTGTATGAGACAATCTGCAAGATGGATATCTAATGAATAATGACTGATAATTCTATGGCATCTATTGGGGCAACCAGAAATAAACTTTTAAATCAGAAGGGAATATATTTTAAGACATGTCACATTCTGCCTTAGGTGTCCCTTTCTCTTCGTGATGCTGGTTAGGATGGAGTTACAGTCCTGCACCCAACTTCTCCTTT
This sequence comes from Micronycteris hirsuta, assembly GCA_004026765.1. Classification (NCBI taxonomy): domain Eukaryota; kingdom Metazoa; phylum Chordata; class Mammalia; order Chiroptera; family Phyllostomidae; genus Micronycteris; species Micronycteris hirsuta. The sequence continues at coordinate 8,616 of PVJI01018253.1, read as the reverse complement.
CCTTGTCATCTGTTCTGCAAGCCTCCTGCTGGGGACCGAGATAGCAGTCATCACTCAAGGTGGAAAACATATGGCCACACACCCAGAGTGTCAGCATGACTCAGCATGATTCAGCATGGCTGCCCTAGCGCCAGATCCTGGCCTACAATGACATGCAGATCGTGAATATAGGGAGCGTGGCACTGACTCAGACTGGGGCCCTGGAAGTAATGTCTATGCTTGGACTCTGGGAAGGCAACAATGGAGGCTTAGACAAAAATGGAAAATGAAGTTTTTAGTCAGAGCTGAGGAGACTAGAGAAGATAGAGAGAGCTGGGCTTACAGAAAGTACAGTCATCTGGGAAATGTTCTCAGAGTATCTCTTCATTTTTCAGACACTAATTTTAATGCTTAAATCATAAATAAGAATAAGATATGTATCTTGCCTTCCAGGAGTCCTGGTCAAAACAATAGATAATTTTAATCCAATATTATATTATTTTTCACACTTGATAAAGATTTATATGGGAGGAAGAAAATATGATTCTCTAAGTTATTTTTAGGAAGTAAGGAATGGACCAAAAGATTTTACAGCATTAAAGAGATTTAAGCTGGGTTTGTAGAGATGAAAATGAATTTTTCATGGTGGAGAATCCCTGTTCTCCACCTCCCTTCTTTTGAGTTATATGGAACTGCTAAAATACAGTGGAAAAGAGTGATTTGGTCCAAGAGAGATGCCCTACGAGTACATGGTCAAAGAAGAAAATTTCATCACTCATCACAATTCTCCTGTCCTCCTCTCTTCAACATCAGAGGTTTCATTAGTAAAGCTTCTGGGGTCAGGAAAAATCACATAAAGGAATAAAGTGTCAGATAGGGTGTTCAATGAAGACAAGCCCAATCCTAATAAAAAAGGGTAATCAATGTTTTAACCAAATGTTGTCATGAGGCATGGGGAGTGGCCAGTGAACCCAAAACTATCTGGTTCCAAATATAAGCTTGAATAAGTTGCATAATATCTCCACATCTCTAAAACATTGGATGTAATTATGACTTAGTTCATATGGTTGTTATGAGGAATAACTTCATTTATTGCATAAAGAAATAGGTACACAGTATATACTCTGTTATCTATTGTTATAGTATTATAAATATATACATATAACTATGAGGGTGTCATCTTACTTTCAAAAAATTGTTGGAAATACAAATATTTTGAGGTATTTCTTTTTTTCTTTTATTTTCCTTTATTTTTAAGTAAATAGTATATATGTTTAAAGTGTACCATGATGGTATGATATACATATACATAGTGAAATGATGACTACAGTAAAGCTAATTAACATATCTTTCGTCAGAGTTATCATTTTGTGTGTATGATGAGAGCACCTGAGACCTAATAAAAAATATTTGAGCCCTGGCTTGGGTAGCTCAGTGGATTGAGTGTGGGCTGCAAACCAAAGGGTCGCTGGTTCGATTCCCAGTCAGGGCACATGCCTGGGTTGCAGGCCAGGTCCCCAATGGGGGCCACGTGGGAGGCAACCACACATTGATGTTTCTCTCCCTTTCTTTCTCCCTCTGTTCCCTTCTGTCTATAAATAAATAAATAAATAAATAAATAAATAAATAAATAAATCTTAAAAAAAATTTGATGCTGTATCACTAACTGTAGCCATCATGCTGTACATTAGATCTCCAGACTTATTCATCCTACGTAACTACAACTTTGCTCCCTTTGACCCACATCTCCCTATATCCCATCCTTTTACTCTCTTCTTCTATATATTTGACTTGTTTATATTCTATATACAAGTAAGATTATGCAATTTTTCCCTCCTCTTTGTACCTGGACTTTTTTAAATTTTAAATGTTGGCAATAGATTATGTTCATTTTGAAACACTATTCGGTGTTCCCAAAACAATCCTATGGGAGATACTTAGATAACAGGCCATGATGTCGTAGCTTCTGGTCTACCTTCTCTCTCTCACCCTCACGTTTGCCTCGCCCCTTTACTCACTGTCCTTGTCATAGTGCCCTTCTCCTAGTCTTCCTTTGACCAGTGAGTGTCTCCTGAGGCAACCTAAGACCTTACGTTGTGGTGTAGCAGGAAAAACATCCATGGCTGATTTGGGGGAGTGAGGAAGTATAACAACTCAGCCCAATACAGATGACCAAGGACCTTCTATAAAACTGATGCTGAGTTCCATTTGCTCACAGATGAAAAAGACCATGTGAATCCCAAACTGATTTTTGAGAAGTTAACACATTGAGAAGTCTTACATTGGTGACATTTGGGAAGACTCTTGTTCTCAGGCTCTGCAAAGGGAGGTGCAGGGATCTTGTAGAGTTTTATTTTTTGTATTTCTAACGTATCACACAGCACTGCTCCTGGCACGGTTTAGTGTCCTCCGTGCTCAGCCTTAGTTAGAATGTCACACAGACTTTGATAAATAAATGTGCGCCTGTTTGGGGGACACTGAGTTTCTAAATTACTGCAGGGTAAACAGACAGGCAGTGGGTTAGGACTGAGTTGTAACAGAAGAATATAATACATGAGGGTTTTCTTCCTTAACCAAATCTGCAGCTTGGCCAAGAGGTCATTTGGACAGGTACATGCCTCCAGTGTTATCAGGGACCTACCTATAACCTGCAATTTGACAATCTCTGTCATCAAAGACAGAGCCCCTTTCTATTCTGAATTTGTTTCCAATTGTTTTTTCTTCTTCTTCTCTCAAACTTGCCTAAGGAGATGTAGCCATGTTGAGGAAGAATGTCTGTAACTGTGGCTTGAACTCTGATCTCCAGTCTCTAAGCTGTGAAAACGGGCAGTAGAGGGCAAGGGTACCTGCTTCTGTTTCTTGGGTCCATGGTGGGTGTCTGTGCTGGTGTTTTGTTTTGTAAAAAGCACAGTCTCCGCAGCAGCAGCAGAACTAGGCCTCCATCCAAGCCTCACTGCTTATTAGCTCAGTGAGCTTGAACAGGTTATTCTATCCAGACCACCTGGGTTCAAGTCACTAATTGGCTACTTATTATTTATATGATTTCAGGAAATTTTCATGCATTTCTGTACCTCAGTTTCCTCATCAGTAAGAAACATTCCTCCACTTCTGAGTATTAGTATGAGAATAAACTAAGGCAGTTCATATAATGCACTCAAATTATATCTTAACACATACAAAACAATCAGAAATATTACCATTAGGATAAATTACAAAATGTTCAATAATATATACTTCACAGAACTACAATATTTAATGAGATTATTTAAACACCATGTAATGGCATCTGATATATAGAAAGAAGTATTAATTCCCATCCCCTTTCATTTCCCTTTGTACTAAATCTCTCTATTACTTCAAGTGTCTATCCTGTGGTTTCAAGTCCCTTAATTATCCTGTTTCCTGCTTAACTTCTTTTCAGATTCTTAGTGGACCATTTATGCTTCAGAATCTTGGGTTGTATATGCTTCCAGTAAAGTGAGGTTTTCTTTAAACTCCAAAATGTGCCCTGTGGCTTCAGGTGCTTTGGCTCTTAAAGCTAAATTCTGGACTTCGAGCACAGTACCTGGGAAGATGGTCTTACTGGGGGAGAAGAAGGCTTCTCTTGCACAACACCTCAGGCCATGGCTAAATTAAATATTGGACTTTGAGTCTGTCTCTACATTTAAATCGTGGTTGGTGTTATTTTTTAGAACCTGTCTGCTGCTTTGAGACCTTTGGTCCCTAGGAAGCCTCTAGCTCTGGCCTGAATTGCTGTCACTGGTTAAGACAGTATGTACCTCTGGATTCTCATAGTAACCCCATGAGATAGATTCAATTTTTATCCTTATTTTATAGATAATGAGACTGAGCTCAGAGGGTTAAGGCATTGCCCCTAGTTAATGGGAAGTCTCATGGAGTAGTAGAATGTAAATTGCTGCTGCGCTGTGCCTCTCTACCCTTTCCCACGCTCACCCCAGAACTCACAATCTATCTCCCCTGAGACTCACGGGCTCCACCCGGAGCTGTCACTGGACCTGACTACTTATCTGAGCCCACAGTCCTATAGCCCTTCTGCGTCCTGATAGCCGGCAGTTAGCCCTGGCCCTGCCCTCCCTGCGACCTCTGATAGACACATCTTACATACCAGCTCCCCAAATCCCAGGGGGGCCTTGTGTTTGCTGAGTCACAATATTTCCTAAGTCCAGGCTCTGAGAGACTCCTGCTCTCAAAGCTATACTTATTAATGTCTCTATTTCCACCTCCTTCATCCACAGCCCAGTTCCCCTGTTTTCCCATTTCCATCCATCAAATGCTCCTCAGCAGTGCAGCAAAGGGCTGGCTATGAGTAGTAGATTCAGTGCCTGATCTCGGTCGGAGCACTAGCATTGCCCCTTATATGTCAGACTTAGGCAAATGCCTTGACTCCTCTGAACTTAGCCTTGTCATCTAAAAACAAGGGTAGTAATTGTACCTATCTTATGAAGTTAGTGTGAGGATAGAAGGAGACATGACGCACTAGAAAGCAGTAGTTTAATTGATTGGAATTTAGAATATAAAATGTCTTAACACATAATAGATTGTATCATCCATTAACCCTGCCCCATTTATTTCAACACATCAGTTGATTATTTGATTAATCCAATCGAAAAGTGTGGAGAGAGACTTCTCTCATGTGTTTCTATGTGTGCACATGACAGGAAAGCAGAGAATAAAATATAACGGCACAGGTCTTCACAGAGCTGTGTGAGTCTTAGGATTTCATCAAGATCAACTTCACTTACGGTAAAATTCCTGTCTGAAACACCCATCATATTCATACAATCACAGGGAAACACTTTCGTGGGGAAGAGTTGATGGCTTGCTTTTCCATGGAGCCTTTGCTTTTGTGAGACAGCCTAATTTTCATAAAATTCTTACAAAAATAAAAACCCTTTAATCTTGTGTCACATAGCTTAACTCAAATCTCAGATAGCATAACTCAAATCCTGTGTCACATAGTATAACTGTGTCATTATAGCCTTTCACAGGAGAACATTCACACATTTGCTCAACCCAAATCACATGCATTGTAACAAGTACTGCTGACCTGTGAAGCAGAGAGCCACGGTCCTTGAATCCACCAAGCCAACCACACCCTTCTTCCTGACCTTAGAGAAATAAATTAAATGGTATAATTTATGCAAAATGCTTATTACAGTGCCTGGCATATAACTTCAGTTATTTTTATTATTACTATTATAAATGAACTGATGCAAAGTGCAGAATGAAATAATTTGAGGCTGTAGCAAGAATGATTGCAGTTAATCACAATAAAAGCAAATATTTCCAGTGTATTTAGCATATATGTCACTATTTAAACTCTTGGGATCTATTACCTCACTCGATGTCACAATAATCTTATGAGGGTGTTGAAATCTCATTTTACAGATAAAAAAACTGAGACATACAGCTAGTAAAAGGTGCTTAGTTGCCTGCCACTGAGGCAGTCTGACTCCAGAGATTGTGCCTTTAACCATTGCTCTTTACTGCCTAAGACTCCCCTGAAGCAAAAGGTTTGAATCTCTGAAATGAATTAGCAGGGATGCTATGTGAGGAGGGTGTCAAGTTCTTTCCTAATGAGTACAATAACAGGAGTGAAAGGGACATCTCTTTACACATCTAGCACTCAGTGGGCCTGGCAGAAGAAGAGAATTTCATAGCTGAATGAGAGGACCAAGAAACTTCTGCTTGTTCAGGAATATTGGGGTCAATGACAGTCCCAGTTTAAGAGCTGATGAATTTAATCAATAGAAATTCTCTGTTGGGAGAAGGTCCATAGATTCCAGTCTACTGCTTAGAGAAGAGGAAGCTGAAGCTCAGAGAAGGATGGGCACTTTCTCAGTATGATTGAATTTGCCATGGAAATGCCCACAGGAGGACTCAAAGTTCCTGATTTACTGTTCAGGACACTTGCCTATAACTTAAAAGCTCATAGCTCATCTTGAAAGAAGGAACAGATGGCATCTAAAATACTCTAGGCCATTTCCATGCCACAGCTAGGGCTGGGCAGACTCCAGGTTATTTCTTTAGAGGTAAACATATCATATAGATACATAAATAAGCAAACCCTGCTCAGGGCCTGGGAGGGAGAGGTTGCTCCTCCCGGGTCCTGGCCCCACAGATAGTGCTATCGGAGCCCTGACAGGGCCCCGTCCCAGTGCTGGGCCTTGGAGTGAGTCAGCCTCACACAGGCCCAGGAAAGGCCATATCATTCTGACCTGGATGCTAAGTAGGAGAGAAGAAAAAGAGCTCATGGTTATAATCTCAGGCTGTAGATACAATCTCCCTTAAAAAAAAAAAAAGAACAACACTCAGAGGTCTATGTTACCCTGCACTCCCTTCCGTGTGCCTGAGACCCAAAGAGCTCTCTGTTCTAAGTGATGGCAAGGTCACTGCACCATGTGCCACCTCATCCAAACCTCCGTTCAGGCAACAGATGCTTCTTTTGTATAATAGTCAAGGAATCATTGAGAAACTTACTCTTTCAATTTTTTCCTATTTTTCTTGCTTCAGTGGCTCAGTGGGAAAAATGTATGTTTTTTTTCATGCATTGACAGTAAATTTAACTTCACAACAATGTTTTTGGATTTGTGCAAATTCAAATTGCTAGTGTCCAGAAAAGTTACATTATGGTGAATAAAAAGAATGCCATTATGAATTCAGAAAATAAAAGCTATCAACTCGAGGCCTCACCTTTTTATCAATACTATAAATATTATAAAATTACCCAAATTATTGTGATAACACACATATAGCATCTAGGCATATGACAGACACATGGTAGAAAATCAAAGAAAGGCTTTAAAGAGTATTTTAATGACAAATTTCTGACACTACCTGAGGGGTAGTAAACAGTAGACAATATATAGTTAATGTTCCAAAACTGTACCTAGGGTATGGTTAGGATAGAGGTCAGAATTTAATTTCTTATACCCAAAAAGGTCTTGAAACAGAAGCAGTGAGGACTGGGGTCCTGTATTCCCTCTTCAGCTGTCCTTAGACAGAAATCTCTTTAAAGAACTAGTAGTCCCAAAAGGCCACTATCTAAAGGTAAATATTGCCTCCAGAATAGAGATGTCATTTTACCAAAAAAAACCCAAAAAACAAAAACAAAAAACAAAAACCACAAGCATGTCCTTATCTTGTTCCCTGAAGCCAACAGAAAGGTTACCTTTGGCATTAGAGAAGACTTGAGAAGTAGTAGGTTGTGTCCTTCAGGCTGACATACTTTTCTCCTTCATCTACCAACTTCAGTTCACTTGTCTACCTCAGCACCCATTGCAGTAGGAGTGGGACTGAACATGCTGAGAAGCTGGGGGCTCAGGCCAGGAAAAATAGGAGATATTAGTGTCCATTCCCTATTAAGAGGCTCCTGAGTCTTCTCAGTCCAATCACTTATGAAGCATGGATTGTGGATCAGAAATTGTTTTAAAATCTTTTGGCTGACTTTGACATGAGAATCTAATGTAGGTAATGATAAATTAACCAAGGCCAGGTATGCCAGATCTGGGACAGTCATATTTTAAACAGGGGAGGGAGACAATCAAGAAATTAAGTATTTATTTTATTTATTCATCTATTCATTAATTCATTCATCAATATTTTCATCCATTTATTCATTCATAAGCAAAAAGTCTAGAGGTTAGTATAGTACATTAATGCTCAGGGCTCTGGGTGTGTGGTCAGGTAAGGGAAGGGGTTGGGGCGTTGGAGGTGGAACTGGAGTAGAAGTTCAATTTTGCCGCCCCCTTGTGTTCTCCTCACTGCCCTGCAAGTCTCCCTCGACTGCTTAGCCTAATTTTGAGAACTTTGGGAAGGTAGACTCTGCCTCTTTATGTTTGAATATCCTCATATTCATCAGAAAATAATTTTTTAAATAGAAGAATATTGTCACGTGTATGAGGCAGATATCTAAAGTTAAACAAACTGCAGTTTGTGTGCCATCTATACAGGACATTAGGCAATTTAATTAACTTCTATGAGTCTGAAGTTCTTCAGTATGAAATTTGTATAGTAGTGTCTGCCTTCTGCTGTTTAAATTAGACCTTAATTTTCTAGTGCATCAGTGGTATTAGTATAGTGCCAAGCATAAAGTAAGAACCCCATAAATGTTACAATACGAGAATCTATTATAAAACCACAGGCATAATGGAACATTATTTATTGTGCTTATTATGATTAAGACCTAAGTTGTCAAAAGATTAATAGACGCCAAAGTATTTGGCTGAATCTAGTCTCTCTTACTTCAAACTATGTTTTATTTCAGATCAAATAACTGAGACTTTGAAAGTGTTTTCTCATTAATTATTATTACATAACAGAAAAGAGACTAGGTTGAATTTTCCTTTCTGCTATGTTCTAGCTACTGAATCTTGGGACATTACTTAGTGTGTGTGGTTTCAGCCTCCGCATCTGTACAAAGAGGGTAACAGTAGTACCTGATTCCCAGAGCTATTGTGGGTGTTAAATGAGTTTCTGTATGAGCAGTGCCTGCTGCACAGTGTCAGCCATAATGATCATATTATTATTACTGTTAGTAGTAGTGTTATTAATACTATCTTTGAATCATTCTGCTTTGTATGTTGAGGGTGTGGGGAGTTGGAGGAAGGACATGAC
>PVJI01018252.1:0-33779 GCA_004026765.1 Micronycteris hirsuta | reverse complement strand
GAGAAGCACTTTATCTGCCCTTCCATTCTAAATGATACCTTTGCTGGATAGAGTATTCTTGGATGTAGGTCCTTGCCTTTCATGACTTGGAATACTTCTCTCCAGCCCCTTCTTGCCTGCAAGGTCTCTTTTGAGAAATCAGCTGACAGTCTTATGGGAATTCCTTTGTAGGTAACTGTCTCCTTTTCTCTTGCTGCTTTTAAGATTCTCTCCTTATCTTTAATCTTGGGTAATGTCATTATGATGTGTCTTGGTGTGTTCCTCTTTGGGTCCAACTTCTTTGGGACTCTCTGAGCTTCCTGGACTTCCTGAAAGTCTCTTTCCTTCACCAGCTTGGGGAAGTTCTCCTTCATTATTTGTTCAAATAAGTTTTTGATTTCTTGCTCTTCCTCTTCTCCTTCTGGCACCCCTATGACTCAGATGTTGGGATGTTTAAAAGTGTCCTGGAGGTTCCTAAGCCTCTCCTCAGTTTTTTGAATTCTTGTTTCTTCTTTTCTGTTTGGATGTTTTTTTCTTTCTGCTGGTCCACTCTGTTGATTTGAGTCCCAGTTTCCTTCTCATCCCTATTGATTCCCTGTGGCAGTGATTTCCACACGCGTGTAAACAGGCAGTCCTGAGAATTTACACGTTTTGAGTACAGCTCCGTGTGATTCCCGTGTGAGCAAGTGTGGATCATGTCTGTGGAATGGGAACTCTCTAATATGAATTTGGCAAAGATGTATCTTAAAAAGTTCTGGCCTGCTGACCCCTGCATATTACTTTAACCTGGTCCTGTCTGCCACTGGACCTGAATTTACATCCTGATGCCCTGCTGTGAGTAATCTTACCCCTGTTCTGCTTAATGCCATGAAGAATCAATCCAATGTAAATGTGTGCTAATGCCCCTGATAAAAACCCCAGCTGGATAAGCGAGGGGGCTTTTTCCTGAGATGGGAGGAATCAGCCACGTGGCCCCAGTCTCTCTTTCCCCACGTGTCTCAGTATGAGATTCATACACGCATCGGGTCATGGTCACCCACGGGTATCAGCAGGTTCGATTCACACCTGTGCCAGTTCCCTGCAGATTTCCCCTCATTTTCTTTATATTATCCTTCATTTGTCCAAGTAATTGCAACAATCTTTCTTCGAATACTGTGAGCATCCTGAATACCAGTGCTTTGAACTCTGCATCTGATAGGTTGGCTATCTCTTTGTCGCTTAGTTGTATTTTTTCTGGAGCTTTGATGTGTTCTTTCATTTGGGCCATTTTTTTTCCTGGGTGCCTCTGTTACTTTAAGGGGCGGAGCCTTAGGTATTCACCAGGGTGGGGTAATCCACGTCGTTGTGTTGTGATGCTGTCTGTGTTGTGACGCGGGGCCTGAGAGAACAATGGCGCTTGCTGTGTTCTCCGCACTTCCCCAACTACCCACAAGCAAGTTGGACCCTGCTTTGCTGGCTCCGGGTTGAGTAGATGGGCCTGCACAGTTCCAAGTCCCTGTGGGTCTCCCCAATGAACTCTCCAGTGAGGCTGGGAGTTCCTCCCACTGCCACCTCAACCCCCACGGGTATATTCAATTGGTGGTTTGAGGCTTTATTTCCCTGCGTTGGTGGGCTGCGTGGTCTGTTCCGCTCCCCAGCTTTTCCTCCTGGTTTATCTGCATGGGAATGAGGGACCGCCCAGTCCACCAGTCTCAGCCCGGGTTTCCCTGAGTGCGCCTGCCGCGTTTTGGCCAGGCGTGCCCGCCACTGGCCTCTCCGGGCAGCTGGAGCGTTGCCGGTACCGCTCCACAAATCTCGTTTTGCTGAGTGCTCTTCACCCAGCTCTGCCCTGCTTACAGATCTGGATAAACACGTCTTCTTTAACTCCTTGGTTGTCGGACTTCCACTCAGTTCAATTTTCTGTCAGATCTGGCTGGTTTTTTTTTTAATTGTTATTTTTCCTCTTTTGGTTGTACGAGGAGGCACAATGTGTCTACCTATGCCTCCATCTTGGCCAGAAGTCCTGATTCTTGTCTTATTATTATTATTATATTAATTTCCATGTGAACTGTAATCCTACTTTTGCCCACCCCTGTATTTCAGAAACTGTATGCTATGCCTGGCCCTCTGTTTCCAAGGGTCCCCTTCTCCCACATGGAGGTTTCAGAGGTCCTGAGCTTTTTTGCCAGACTGGTGGAATGGGCCTCCTGAAGTCGCTTTGCATGACGGATTTGGTGGGGAATGGGAGCAGTACATATGAACCAAAGGGGAAAGGAATTAGGAAGATAGTCTTGTGTTTGTCTTGGAGGCTTACACTCAGCACAGTTTCTGCATACTGACAACTGAGCTCTGAGAAGAGGGCTGAAAGGAGGACATGAAGGACCTGTTTCCATGAAAAACTCCAGGGAAGTCTAAGGTACAAGGAGACCCTGATTTGGTCCACATAATACACACTCAAGAACTATGTGTTAACTGGTTTAATGTACAGTGGCCATGTATAACATTACAGATGGGGAGGAAGGAGGACGTTCTCTCTACTTGTGCATAGGACACAGTGCCACTGGGGAACACTGAGGATTCCAGAGTACTACCACTATGGTGGCACCTCTAGGCCAGCAAAAGGAGCACCCACCATCAATATCATAGCTGGCAGTGGTGGTGGATGCCAGGAGATGAGTGGTGATGGAGGCAGTGGGTGATCATTTTTTTTAGCAGCACCTATCACAAAGGAGGGCTAAACCAAGAAAGGAGTAAAAGGGTGGGTACCATGTGTTAGCAGCAGGAATTATCCTTGAGCCCATGTGAGATGATCTTTGGGGTTTCTTGGGAATCACTGGGGTGGGAGGGGAAAGACTACAGAGATAAAAAGAACCTGCAAGAAGAGGTATGAGCAAAGGTCAATAAACATGGCCTTTTATTTATTTATTTATTTTGGTTGTCCAACAGTATTTAATCCCTATTATGATAAGAAACCAGTTAATCAGGTTCACTGTAGGAAATTTGCCACTAATTTAAAACTCTGACCTGGAAAGAGGAATGGCAGTTATAAGCTAGATCAATAGCACATCATGTTTGATTGGATTACTGTGCTCACAGGAAAAAAGTTTTGTTGTATTTTAAAATCCAGGTATTAAAAAAATGGTATTCACACTATAGAGGACACATGGACAGACCAAGGGGGGAGGTGGAGGCAGAAGAGGGAAGTGGGTTTGGAAGGACTGGGGGGAGGGGAGGGGAGAGGATGCAGACAACTGTAATTGAACAACAATAAAGTAATTAAAAAAGTGATATTCAAGTCTATCTACATCAGTGTATATTAATAGTTTTATTTTTAATTTCTTTATTGTTGTTCAATTACCGTTGTCTGCATTTTCTCCCCTCCCCCCACACCATCCAAACCCACCTCCCTCCCTTGCTTCCACTGTCCCCCTTGGTTTTGTCTATGTGTTCTTTATAGTAGTTCCTGAAAACCCTTCTTCCCACAGTCCCCTCTCCCCTCCCCTCTGGTTATTGTTAGATTGTTCTTAATTTCAATGTCTCTGGTTATATTTTGCTTGCTTTTTTCTTTGGTTGCTTATGTTCCAGTTAAAGGTGAGATCATGCGGTATTTGTCCCTCACCACCTGGCTTATTTTGCTTAGCATAATGCTCTCCAGTTCCATCCATGCTGTTGCAAAGGGTATAAGCTCCTTCTTCCTCTCTGCTGCATAGAATTCCATTGTGTAAATGTACCATAGTTTCTTGATCCACTCATTTGCTGATGGGCACTTAGGTTGCTTTCAGCACTTGGCTATTGTAAATTGTGCTGCTATGAACATTGGGGTGCATAGGTTCTTTTGGATTGGTGTTTCAGGGCTCTTAGGGTATAATCCAAGCAGTAGAATTGCCAGGTCAAAAGGCAGTTCCATTTTTAGTTTTCTGAGGAAATTCCATACTGTTTTCCACAGTGGATTCACCAGTCTGTATTCCCACCAACAGTGCACTAGGGTTCCCTTTTCTCTGCATCCTCTCCAACACTTCTCTGTTGCTTTGTTTATGATGGCCATTCTGACCAGTGTGAGTGGTATCTCATTGTGGTTTTAATTTGCATCTCTCTGATGGCTAGTGATGCTGAGCATCTTTTCATATGTCTCTGGGCCCTTTGTATGTCCTCCTTGGAGAAGTGTCTGTTTGAGTCTTTTGTAAACATGGCTTTATATTTAAAAGAGCCTTTACAATTTTTTTCTTTTTTTAAACGTTTATTTATTTATTTTTAGAGAGAGGAGAAGGGAGGAAGAAATAGAGGGAAAGAAACATCAATATTTGGTTGCCTCTCGCTCGCCCCCTATTGGGGACCAGGCCCACATCCCAATCATGTGCCCTGAGTAGGAATCCAACAGGTGACCCTTTGGTTTGCAGGCTGGCACTCAGTCCACTGAGCCACACCAGCCAGAATAATATTTCAATTACAGTTTATATTCAATATTATTTTATATTCGTTTCATGTGCATAGCATAGTGGTAGACAATCATACACACTTACTCTATATAGTGATACCCCAATATTCATGTACCCACCTGGCACTATACATAGTTGTTACAATATTATTGACTATATTTTCTATGCTTTACATCCTTTTGACTAGTTCGTATCTAAGGAGGGGTGAACCAGCCTAGATAAGAAATGGAGCAGATCAAAACCCCAGTGCTGATCAGTAGGAGTGGATTTGAGTGATCAGGGAAAGGAAAGATGGCCGATGGAGCCAAGGTGCCTGGTTTGAGTTATGTGTGACTCCCCCAATGAAGTGGGAGTAATATTGAAATTTATAATCTACCATTCCTGTAGACAGTATGTTAGATGTTAAGGGGACCAAGCTAACAGAATTGAGGGGAACAAGATTCAGCTCAGTCACAGTAAGGGGATGGCAAAGGCCAAAAATCTATCCAGGTTGTGGGTCAAGAATTGTGAGTTTCAGGGCTCAGCATGGGGGCATAACTTCTCAGGCACCTCACACAATAGGTTAACCCTCCTTTTCCAGATAATTTCAATCTTTTTCTTTCTATAGGACTCCTCCCTTCAGTATCAGACATGGCCAAATAGCTCCTGTATTGAAGGCAAAAGACTTTCCTTTGACCTCCTATCCTTCTCCAGCTACTTCCTCACCTTATTTCTCCACTATCTATAACTAAGATTCTCTAAAGAGTTGTCTCTAACTGCTGCTTCTAATTCCTCATCTCCCTACATACTTCTGGCCTGTGCTTTTATCACTCCCCCAGCATTTCACCACCAATGACTTGTGTTGCTAACACCGATGAATACTTTATTTTCCTTATGTTATTTGACATTACAGCTCTCTTTTATCTTGGCTTCTGTTATAGCACAACTCTAGTCAGTATTAAGGGTTTGAGGGAATAGAGTTTGGATATACATATGTGACAAAACTCTTACCCTGCTCCCTATACAAATCTACCACTGAGGAGCAAAACAAAATTGAAGCCCTCTTGAAATCCAAGTCAATGGCATTCTGTCCCCAATCTCTTAAATGTCTTGGCCTAAAGGGAAGCCAGAAATCAATGACCATTTTCAGTGCCATGCCATTCTTGAACATCCATGGCCATAAATGAATGCTCACTGTACACCAGGCACTATTCTAATCACTTTTATACATTGACTAAATTAAACCTCACTGTAAGACTGTAGGCAAAGGAAAATGTTACCACTATTATCCCCCATTTTATATCTGATAAACAGCTTGTAAGTGCACATCTGGGATTACAAACCAAGGTAGTCCAACTACAAAGTTCCCTCTCTTAGCCATTATGCTATAGTGTGTGTATGTGGGGGGTGGGTATCAACCTGAGTGAGAAACAGCCATGCCTACTTATCACCTGTTACCCAGTCCAAGATCAGCATTGTCCAGAGTCAATCACTTACACAGTCATTACTGCACATATTTTTTCAAAATTCACTTTTTTATTAATTTAAAAATCCAGAAATACAGTGACTATATAAATAAGTACCATATTTAGATACATGTCCTGTGGAAAGAGTGAAAGGGAAATGCTGTTACGTTACTGTTGTTTACATGAGTTAACTATATAAAATGGCTACAACTGCTAAATGGTACTTATTGTCTTTATTATTCCAAGTGTTTATGATACAAATAAATATACAAGAAGAACCACATCCATTCCTTTCTACTAACCACAGGTGCTTGGCTGCTTCTTCCTATCTTCTATTCCCTACAGAACACCAAACACTGGAGGCTTTCTATGTTGGCTCAGCACAGTTCCCCAGCTCCTGTTTTACACAGCATTTTAGAAAGGTGTCTTATCACCTCGGGGCAGGAGTCTATCTAGGGAAACTCTCTGGGTGTTCCCTGAAGATTGAGCTTTCAGAAAACACTTGGGCATGAAGGCTTTGGGGTGAGTCATTGAGAAGGAGAAATCACCACTTTGCTGCAGGATCGCTTACTTCTTTCCACACTATGGAAATACTGTGGCCTTTCAGACCTGGATGTTTTACCTCCCTTTCCTGAGGAGATTGTGTGTGACAGGCTAGTGAGCGGCTGTCTCATGAAGGCCTGGCCATAAAACCTCTGTGTATTTTTCATGAGAATAGACTCCTTAATGCCAACTTGCCATAAGACTGAACTTCTTATATTTTCCCCTATTGCTGTCAAATACTCTATGAAAATGTTCATCTTACCTCTAGTCATAGAGTGGGAAATCTTGGATTTCCAGGTCCTTCATATTTTTAAATACTCACTAGAATTTATTCATGTCTTTTAGAGGAGGTAAATCTAAAAGGCAGGCTTGACATCCTTGTGGTGGAGAATTTATAGTTTTCCCACAGGAATAATTTCTAAAGCCAGGCCTCAAAATGGATAATTTATGCTCTGGTATTGGGCTACAAATAGACATTTTTGGATCAGCTTTCTCTAGGATCCATGATTCAAATCCATGCTTGATGGGTGAGATAAGAATGGCAGGAAAGTTTATGATAAAGATTGATATCAGAATTTCCATCTTCCCAAATAAGCAACAATCATCCTAAATGAAGAGCTGACACTCAGAGGGTCATGAAGACTGAGCCACTGTGTAAAGTAAAAATCTACTCTTGTAATTGGAGAAGAGAAACTGCCCTCTTAAGGAGCTCCTTGAGTTTAATCGTTTCACCTAAATTTTTGGACTAGAGAACCATGGTATCAAGAAAATTGGTGAGTATTGTGCTATTAATTGGTGACAGTTACTGACTTGAAAACACAAAAATAGTCTTCTTGATGTCTTTCAACTCCTTTGTTCAACAATTATTTGTCTAATATGGATTCAGTTTCTGAAAATACTAGCCAATTCTAACTTCTTTATGGATGCCCAGTAGGTTCAGGGAGAGAAGGGAAGTGGTATCATTAGGGAAAAGTTATTTACCACTTCAAAGTGAATGCAGCCATAGCATGATATCCTTATAGTTCACCCTGCCACCATAGTTGGTGACTTAAACAAACTCATCACAGGCCCAAGGGCAGAGCCTTCTGCTCACAGTTCCTTATTTATGCTCTTGGATACCAACAACTGCCAAACTACTTGGGAATCAGGACAAGGAAAGAAGGGGAGAGTCTTATGTTGGCTTTGCCTCATAATAAAGGCTGTAGTCTAGTGTGTGTGTGTGTGTGTGTGTGTGTGAGAGAGAGAGAGAGAGAGAGAGAGAGAGAGAGAGAGAGAGAATTTTAAAGAAAGAACACAAGACATTCTAAAATTTGAAGAGTATAATTTCATACAAATATTTTTCTCTGTACTACAGAACTCCTGCTAAGAAGCAATTCTCTTCTCTTTCTTTCATTGGAATAACTTTCTGGATAAAAACCCAGGGGTTTTGTTTACTCTTTAACGTGTAAAGAAATGTGATTCTCCTAGAAAACAGAGCAAAGTTATGGTGTTCCATTTCTCTTCTTCCTACAAATAATTCAAGACTCATCTAGTCTCTTTGGAGAAGATGTTTAAGAGATGACACATCACTCTGCATAAAGGAGCAAGTTATGCTGTGCATGGCGTGAATAATTAGCTGGATTTGAGTTTGGGTTTTAGAGCACTGTTGACTTTAGCAAAATATGCCTTCAGTCAGCTGCAGCTTGACTTTTCATGCTTTACCCTATTCAGTACTGTCTGTCTCAATCTAACAGTGGCCCTTTTCAGACCTTTCCAGGTACAGAATTTTCACCAAATCTTCAAGTTCTGCTCTGCACACATGACTTGAACACATCTGGCTGATCTGAGCTTCTCCTTCAGTGAATATCTTCCACTGGCCTAAAAGACAAACATAAAATGGCCTGGATATGTAACAGGTAAGTAGAGACAATTAGGAGTATAACCAATATCCCCAATCCTTCTTCACTCATGCACTGACCCACCAGAGAAACTGGGATACAAATGTCAGGTGGTTTCAACAAAACAGCCCCAAAACACTTTTCTGGGGGCTAACATGGAAAATGGGCCATGGAGTTTTCATTTCAAAACATAGCATTTGTTAGAATCCAAAGAATAATATGTAACTGACTCCTCAAGAGTAAAATGTAAGTATTATTCTTGGAAATTTTACAGTACATTTAACATTTGCAAAATGCTCCATTATCAGATTATTACTATTTAGGTAGTTCACTTGGCACCAGGTCAAATGAGGTTGTTTGGAAAACAATACCTGTTACATTAGTGGGGCTTCACTTACTTTGGGGGGCCCAAATGTTGCTTTGAGTTACTTGATTATTTACTGCTGTTTTCTCTATTCCTGCCAACTTTTTTTAAAAACCTCTCAATTCTGTTTACTGCTATGCCCACAGGCTGTCCTTACCTCCTGCTTAGCACCCCTCAATCCCCTCTTATGGTTCCTTATAGAGTTCCATTCTACTCCAGATAAACAGGTCTGTATCCCTTCTGTTCCCTGTTTTCTCCTCTCCCTCCATGGACCTGCACACACTTCAAAAGTGTCCTTACTGTATTCTCTATCCCACATTCTGTCATGCTAATTGAGCAAACATTTTTGAGTGCACACTGTGTGCTGAGCACTGGAAACTTCTCCATGTCTCTGGTCCATTCCTTTTCTAACTTTCCTGGTCCTTGAGAGTTTCAAGATCTTTCTTCTCCTGCTATCATCTTGCCCTGTCAAATAATCTACATAACAAACAGCCCGTCTTTGATAGCCTCTTCAGTCTTTTTATTCTTACACTCAGTGTCACACCTGGAGAGCTCCTAGTTCAAAGTTAGCAAGTTCCTTTTAATTCAGGAGCTATGTTGAACCTCTTCTTTTTTTCATTAGCCACATAAGTAAATGACCTGCTCCTTCACAGACTCAATTTCTTGGTTCCTATTTCTCTATTTTATCCAACTCAGTGGAAAGGTAGGAGAAAAAAGAAGAGAAGGGTAAGGAACCAGCTTTTACTGAAGCCCTACTCTGCCAGATATGAGAGACACATTATATAAAGAGGTCAGGATTGTTCTTCTTTATACCCAGATGACTCCACAGGATCCTCTCATTAACCACTTCCCTCAGCTGCACAGTTTGAAGCACATGCCATCTTACTTCTATTATACATCTCAAACCCTAACTGTTATTAGCAGAAAATTGTTTAAATAATCTTTCAAGTCCCCCAGTGCCTAGCAAAGTACTTTATTCACAGTATGAACAGAAACATATTCTTTGAAATTTTGCCATGTATAATGCACACTCCCCCCACAAATTTTTGAGGGAAAAATAAGGATGTGCATTATACATGGGTATATTCCGTATCTATATAAATGTTTTAAATTCTTTTATTTATTTTTATGCATTAAAAATGTAAGTCTAGAAAGCAATAATGGTATCTGTATGCAAAAATAATACCCTGGAATGTGATAATCAATTTTGTATGTAAATATAAATAAATAAATAAATAACTGAATTAAAAAATTAAAACGAGATATTTTTTCCCTCAAAGTTTGGGCCAAAAACATGGGTGCGCATTATACACAGCAAAATATGGTTGATTGGTAATTTCAAAAGTCACATAGTTGATCTTAGGAACGTAGACTCTGTCTCCTTTATTCCTCATTTACATGTAAGTACTCCCAGCTTCTCCATTTGAATTTTCCTATATTCCAGTTTATTGTCTGTCAGTCTCCTGAAGAACAAACGACTGGTCTCATCAACCTTATTTCCAGAGGCTAATTGGATACCTCTGCTCATATGGCTCTTAAAGCATCTTAGACTAATTTTTTTCACCAATACCTGCTTATGCTTCAGACTTTTCCATTGGTGAATGGTATTACTAATTCATCTAGTCTATAAAGTTGTTAATATTGGAATCATTTGAAACTCATTTCTCTCTTTGATGCTATTCTTGATGATTTAATATTAGATTTGTCCCTCACAGTGACCACTGCTCTTCTACCTAACAGACTTAATATAGTGTAATCATTTCCTATTTCATACTATCACCAGTTCTTTCACTAGCAGTGCAACACTCCACACAGCAAGTGCCTCTTCCTATAAAACATATCTGAATGCATCCTTTTCTTGCTTTAAAATCTTTACTGGGGTTCTCTGGTATGGATATCAAGTCCAACTTCTTAGCATGGCATATTGGGCTCTACAGAATCTGGCTTTATTGAGGTAGGTGCTTAATAAATCCATCTGGCAGCCAAGAGACATCTTTCCAAAACACTAGTTTGATATCATTACACTGTAAGTTTAGAGCAACTACAAAATGCTACTTGCCTTATATCCAAACTTCACACTGGCTTCTTTCAGGCCCTCTAACTAATTCCTACCTCCAAGTCTTGTCATCTTTCTGAGCACCCTATGTGGTCTTTGTAATTGTTCCTCACCCATACCTACCCACACCTATATCCACACCCACACTTCTTGTTTTCTCCTGTCTGAGTCTTCTCTTTGGCTGCCCTCTATTCCTGGACTGATTCCCTGACCTGTTGCCCAGTCACACCCTTCTCTTCAAATCACACCTGCTCCAACTAAGCCCACCTGGCTCTCATCTCATTGTTCTTTGCAGATTCCCCTGAGCACTTAGGTATTTAACTCCTCAGAAGTATACTAATTCATAGTGAAGGCATTTTCATGTTCTGTCTTGCCCATTAGAATTCCCTGTGGATAGATATTTTGTCTTTTATTCCTTCAGAAGTGCTCCACACCCTCCAGTGCCTAGCAGTATGTGGTCCCTAGGCTCCATCTAGCGTAGGAAGTGGTAGAGCTACAAGTATGCTTGAGTGCCTGAATGCTTTTCAAGAAACATTACCTCCCAGGGGCAGTTCCAAAAAGACAAACAGAACTTTGATACAATTTAGGAATTGAATGCATTCATTCTCTCTGTGTCTCATCCCCACCACTGGAGGACATATCCTTCCAGATGTGAAGTCTCCATAAAGATACCAGATATGGAATCTCGTGAGCTTTCTTTAACCATCTTGAGACTCTGAGTTCAGCAACTTCACTGAAGATATTCAGGAAACCATGATCTGAGGTAGCCATGCTCAACTACATCTGGATTTGTATTCACCAGGTCCAGGCTTTTCAGTTCACATCCAGATACCCCATTCCCTGCTAAGTCACCAGAGGAGAGATACAACATCCTATAATGTTGATATTGAACATTGCTAATGTTCCCTGAGAACACAGAGGGACTTTATTTGGGGCTATGCTCCACTGAAAACTGGATGTGTTATCCACGGAAGAGTAAAGAGAGGTACCACTTACTCATGGTTGTCCTGGTCACAAGCTTGAAGTGATGGAGCTCCTCAAACATCCTCTTGGAGATCTTTTCGATATGGAAATGCTGGAGGATGCCTGGGCCAAGCAAAAAGAGGAGCAGGTGGTCAGGTGCTCTCCGTCTGGAACCCACAGCCTCTTTTTCTGGTTGAGCTGAGCATATCATCTTATTACTGGGGCTTAGGAGTATTAATCTGGGCTGTATAATGTGCTTAACCAGGAACTTGGATGCCTCAAGTGCTATAATTAACTCCATTTGTTTTCTTGGCTCACTGGCCACCCCTGGTTCTTCAGAGGATGGCGATAAAGGGAAATAGTGCTGCTGGCCATGGGAGCCCCTCCTAGGGAAAGCCACATGGAATCAAACATGGGTGCTGGTGGGAGCTTCTGCAGCTAGAGGCATTATTAGAAATTCTGTCCTTGCCCCAAGTCTGGGTAGATGATGTCCCTGCCAAACCACTGGGCTGTCTGTCCTCTTGGCTAAGCAGTGACAGCCAGCAGTGGGATTGCAAACAGGTTGTTTGTGTAAATGGAGAAGCCATTCCTGTTCTTGAACTCACCAAAAAGCATATTTTCCTTTGAGGAACATCACGTTTCCTTTAGATTTTTCTTATAAAAATAAAGATAATTAAAATAAGAGGGATCCATAGTCTCAAAATTTCCTGAATAGCTTTTATCAAAATAACATGTAAACAACTGAAAGTGGCCTTGAAGTTAAGGAGTACCATGTTATCAGCCCACTTAACTAACCTTAAGAGGTCTATAAGGAGCAACGTAAATGAAGCCTGGGTTTTTCTCAGCTCACCATGCACACACCTTGAACAATAGCACTATGAACAAGGTTATTTAGATGTTACATTAGCAAGCTGAAAAACACCCACACAGCTCTGTGGGGTGTGAGATGTTCCATGATGAATAGTGGGCCTATTGCTAGGGAAGCCAACAGAACAGTCCTTAGTCCTAGGTGGCCAGTTACAGAGGAGCTAGGGAGCTAGAGACTGAAAATCAACATTCCTAGGTATAGAGCAAAAAATAAATGTGGACAAGAAACATTTGTGTTCTAGCATATTTTTAAGGGGTAGGAAGCAACTCTTTCAAGAACAAGGTGGCAATGCAAAGGGAGAGAAAAAGCCCCACAAATACTAGAGCTGTTATTTCTCCAAGTATAGTCCAAGTACCATCTGCATTACAGTCACCTGGCTACTGGTTAAAAATTCAAAAGTTTAGAACTACACAATGCTACTGAAGTCACATTTAATGGAGAGGGGCAGGGAGCTGCATTTGAAACCACCTCCTTGCGTGATGCTGAAACATATTAGAGTCTGATCACTCTCAAGCCTTATGCGGGAGCCAGTAGAAGAAAACATGTGCATGATTTTCCAATTGATCTCACCTTTACACTTGGATTTTTAGAAAACTTGACCAGACTAGATCAGCACTTGTCTTTTACCTATGGAATAGTTTGAATATCTGTAGGATTACAGTGAGCGCAATGTGGCTTGCTATATTAATGTGAATAATCAAAAAAAAAAGGAATTGGACAGCATGACTGGGATTGTTCCTATAGTAAGACAATAATCTTGAGGGTAGGGATGATGTTTTCAGTTTGTTTTACCCCACAGTACATAGCATGATTCAAGAGACTTTGCTTCCTACCAAATGAATGGATTTTCATATTTGTGGAGCTTTGTGTTGAAAAGAACGGTAAACTACAGTTTGATAGTCTGCAATCCTGGCCACACACTAGAATCACCTGTGGAGCTTTAAAAAAACACACCCAGGCCCTACTCCCAACCAATTAGTCAGAATCTCTGGGGGTAGGCTCAGGCATTTAGTATTAAAAAAATCTCCCAGATGATTCTGATGTGCAGCCAGGGTTAAGAACCACTCCTCTAGCCTTGGTTGTGTAAGGAAGACAACAAACCCCAACGGTCAACACTTACTTTTTAGCTCAAGCTAAGGTTAAAGTTAAAGGCCATAATAACAACTCTATTAGTCATGTGTTAGTTTCTAAGCAATCAGGACATCTTCTGACCCAAACAGAGTAACAAGTTGAACCAAAATTAAGGTGATTTCTCTCCTCCTTACCTGTGTCCCCTTTACAAAAACCAAACAAACAAAAATTAATTGTTTTGCTTACCTTTTCGAATGGTCCAAACATGGACCTCGACCTGAGGTGGTCTCTCTGTCTCTAGTGCTATTTTTCTGGTAGTCTCCCCATCCTCCATGAACACAGACTCATATATGGGCATTGTTTCTTCTCCACAAAAGTAGCCTTTGCTGTCAAAGCTTTGTCCTGGAAGTTCTTCTAGAATCAGGAAGCAGGTAGAGTTTTGTAACTATTTTCCACAATTAGAAGCAAACTTCTGCATTTATGTATCTCATTGTTTATAACAGCACATACTTTTCAAAAGTGAACAATCAACAAAAATATTCTTACAGAGAAGTTATACCCATATTTCACTGTGTCAGCTTAGGCTGCCCCTATAACAGCCACCAAGTCACAAAGGAGCACATGACCTTTAACGTAAGTCCACATGGTGACAGAATCCATCGTTCTGCAAAACACTGGCCCACAAACTAAAGTGGATCCACCAACCACCACATAAGAATTGGACCTTTATGAGGAGGAAGAACGTGGCTAGTACAAATCTCTTAGGCAATTAAGGTAACAGGATTTTCCATGCTGGTCAGGATCATGGTCTGTCTAGCTCAGTGTTACCAACAGAGACACAGGGAATGGTCTGAAAGAGGGCCTGGGTTAACTTCGCTGACATCACTTATACTTAGAAAACATCGATGACACTCATTTATGTGTATATACTTGCCCAAATAATCTATTCAAATTGGCTTGACATTTCTAAATGCTCTTTGATTTGTTTGTAAGGGGAACGATAGTACCAAATCAACACCAGTGCCAAAAACTAGATGTCAGATTAGTCATATAGCATGCTATGCCAAATGAATGGTTGGGAGACACAAAAATATTGGTCAACTCCCTCAACTATGGATCATTTAAAATATAAACTAACTTGAATTTCAGCTTCCAGGCATAAAGGTACCACTTCCTGATATTCATCTTTCCATTCTACCCTCCTCATTCCTCAGGCCCCTACCAAGAAAAGTTTCTCTTGGTTGGTTATTTGTGAGTTAGTTATTTTCCTGGCCCCTCAGCGTGCTCCTCAGCTGTGTATTTAAAATGTACACTCAAACCCAGAACAACAAAGAGAAGCCATGGACACTCTGAAAATTTTGAATAAGTGTAGAAACCATTTGTAAAAGTATCTGATAAAAGCGTTGAATATTGAGTGCTTTGGATCTGTGACTCTAATTAGGAAGATCACTGTTAGCCATTAAGACACATTTGGCCTAGAGGTTGTAATCAAATTGTTATCGCATGTCTCTTGCTGACCTGGTTATCTTTCCCACTCCCATCACCATATTGGCATGGTGAGGACAAAAAAAAATCTTCTCTTGATGATTCCAGATTGGATTACTCAATTTGTAGATTATCCTACATCAAGATTCCTTTCTTCTTTAGACCTTCTTTTTAATTATTCAATTACTCGGTAGGCCATTCTAAAAAAAGGTGATATATTAGGTATTTAAGGAGTGTGCTAGCATGTTCAAGTGGGTGACAGGGGAGGAGATCACTAAATGTACAGGGACTCCTATGTATACAATGATCACCTTTAGAATGAGAGCTGAGTTCATTTGTTAAATTTTGCTCACTGGCTATGGCTATAACTGCCATATGAAATCCATGATGGCACTGGAAGGACATAAAATATGCTAAAAATTCTCCCAGTGTCCTGAAGAGTCATCTATACAAAAACCCCTTCCCCTCCAATAGCTTAATTCAGTAAACCAGGGGTGTCAAACTCATTTTCACCAGGGTGCCTCATCAGCCTTGCAGTTGCTTTCAAAGGGCCAAAATAAGTTTAGGACTGCATAAATGTAACTACTCCTTAACTGTTAAGGAGTTGAAATTACATTTGGCCCTTTGAAGGCAATAGTGAGGCTGATGTGGCTCCCGGTGAAAATGAGTTTGACACCCCTGGTGTAAACAGTGTGTCTCTTGAACTACTTACTTGGGAATATCCTCTTCATTAAACCTCCACCTGAAGGTGCTTTCTGATCACTCCATGTTCACTTAATTTCCTTTCCTTTCAGGGAAGCATGCTATGCTTGAAGTCATTTCTGGCCATTCCCACTCCCCAGTGGGAATGCTCCTGTCCTGAGCCCTCAAAAACTATTAAATTAAGAAACCATTTCCTTACAGAAGTGGTGATGACTGATGAAGATGTTTTAGCCAAGCCTAGAAAACTTTTAAGTCTTAACAGGGGCTTTTTATACTGTAATCCCAAAGGAAGTATAATTATGGGAATTCCTGGAATCAGAGTGGAATAGTGGGGTGAGAAGGGAGTTGGGGAATCTTCAGAAAGTGGAAATCCTATACAACCCAGTAGTGTAGGTGGCCACTTATATGTAAGGCAAGGCAGCCTCTACCAGACCAAAGGAAAGAGAGAAAGGTGAAACTCACATCCTTTATTGTGGCCCTAGTTTGTTATTGAAGGAGCCTGGAATCATTTCTTATAATGAATCTTTTGTCTGTATCATCAGCTAATTTAGTCTCTTTTCCCTTCTCAACAGGAATAACTGAATTTACTGTTCTTTTTTCCTGATCAATCATTTTTCCTCCACAATCCTTTGTTCCTTTTCCTCTGTCATGTATTCTAAGAAGCTGGTGGTGTCATGATCTTACCATTTCTCACCCATTCATATCATTATAACTCTACTCAATATCTCTTCTTCAGAGAAGCCTTCCATGACAACTCTTTTGAAAATGCCACCCCCTCCCCATTCACAATCACCTGGTTGTATTTATTTTTTATTCACATTATTCATCACAACGTAAAATTAGCTTATTGGTTTGTGTTCACTGTCTTTTTTCTCCCACTGGAATGTAAGGAGCATGCCTGCAAGTAACCTTTGTCTGTCTTGTTCATCTCTGTATTCTCAGTGCCTATAACAGTGTCTTGCACACAGCAGGCACATAATATGTATTTCCAGATTGAATGAATGAACAAATTCATGCCTTTTGATGCACTGAAGTTGCTGAGGACCTGCAGCTGGTGCCCTGGTCTCTGGGTAATAACTATTGTTAGGCAATTTCACTATCAGGAGTCATTCAATATGCAGACACCAATGTCTGGTTCACTGAGAGACAGTTACACAGAAAGGAACAGAAACTCTCTCCTTCCATGTTGCTCAATCTCCACACACCTGAGTGGGAAAGCAGCTTTTTCAGAGAAACATGTTTAGACAACCAGACTCTTCAATACATTGTCAACTGAGATTTTGGAAAGAAGTTATGAAAATAATATATTTTATTATTTTTCTAATTATAAAAATAATATACATTGATAATTTTGAAAATACAGATAGACAAAAATAAGAAAATAAAATTACCCATAATTCAATCACCTAAATATAGCCACTGTTAACATTCTCCATATATAACTTCCAGTCTTTTTTTTTTGGTCTAAGTTTATTATAAACACTTTCTTTTTTAACACTGTGTGGGGTAAGTGGAGGCAGTCTGGCTTCCTCACCAAGGTGTCTGGGTAACTAGGGAAGCAGTGTTCCCACAGCCTTGAAGGGACCTGATAACAAGTGTTCTCATAGCCTTGAGACTGGATCTGATAAACTGTTCCCGTAACATGAAGTGGGCCTGCATGCACAGAATTATATTATGTTATATAATTTTCTGGCATTTTGCCAGCTTTTTTTGCCTCTAGTACTTAAACAGGTAGGGACTTCTTGCTGGGGGCGAGGATGGGTGCCATGCTGGGGAGCAAGGGCCACAATGTTTGCTACACAGAGACATGCAGGGGGATACACAGCTTTCAGCATGCATGGCTTGCCCACCTGTGAATAAAGGCATGCAAGACATCCCAATGGCTCCATAAATATTTTCTGTCTGCGTGATACCATGAACCTGCCAGGCCTTGAATGGTTGCAACACACGCACAAAGTGGGATCATATCATACATATTGTTTTGTATATGTCAGGATCTTCGTACTTAGCAAATACATTGCAAACATCTTTGTGTGCCATTAATCTTGATCTACAATAATTTTTAATGGCTGTGTACTATGCCACAGTACAGTAAGTTCCTCGTAGCTTCCCTGTAGTTTTTTTTGGAGGGGGATAATTCTCATTGAGCTTCTTGATAACCACTGTTTTGAAATCAATATCCGATAGATGACTTGCCTCTACTTCTTTTAGCACTCTTTCTGAGGATTCCTCCTTTCCTATTGATTGGGGGTGGTTTCTTTGTCTTCCCATTATTAGTGAAACTTTTCTTGTTTGCTTCTGTTCCTCAAATTTATCTATTTTGACTCCCTAACTTTGTGGTGTGATCTTCTATGGTAGGAGATATGTGTGATTCAGTGGTGCAGTCTCCTTGATCTCCTGAACTTGGTGGTCTCAGGATGCCTTTTATGTCATTTATGTTAGATCTCTGGATGTAACTGGGTTTTGATTGTTGTAGGGTTGTTCTTTGGTGGGTCCTTCACTCCAGCTGGTTGACTGAGGGTCACTCTATTCACCATGTCTTGTATGCTGTTGTGCAGGTGCTGCCAGAACAAAACCACAAAGCCCAGGGAAAAAACCCACACCTGCAAAAATACTCTACCACAATCCAAAAAGAACCAGTGTTAATAAGGGTATAAAGAGATTAAGACTATTATAAGAAAGGAGAGTGAATATGAGACGACCTACTTAACAAACGATTTTAAGAGGGTAGAGGGAGGAGTACTAATAAGAGCTGGGAGTCAGAGCAATGCAAAGAGAGAAAGTAACATTTACAGCATGAATAAAAAAGGGAATGAAGAAGGCAGAATATGCACAAACTTGATGGACAAGAAATGAATGTTAAAAAGCTATGCAGGTCTCTCTGGCTGGTGTGGCTCAGTGGGTTGAGCACCAGCCTGTGAACCAAAGGGTCACCGGTTCAATGCCCAGTCAGGGCACATGCCTGGGTTGAAGGCCAGGTCCCCAATAGGAGGCGTATGAGAGGCAACTACACAAGGATGTTTCTCTCCCTCTCTTTCTCCCTCCCTTTCTCTCTCTCTAAAAATAAATAAATAAAATATTAAAAAGAAGCTATACACAAAAGAAAATATCGTAAATAATGGAGACCACAGCTGATTTCATCTTGGTAGCCTCTAGTATTTACCACTGTTTTTTCTTTCAGGATCCACCTCTGCTGATGCCAGATGTTAACCCTGTCTGAACTTAAGCACTCTGTTCAAGACTTCCAGGGATCTACTGTCTGTGGCTGTCTCCTTCAGTTGTTAATCTAGTCACTCTGCACTCAGCAGTCAAGCTTAAGCACCATAGGGTGGAACAGAATCCCTCCAGGAGTGGGGGCTATTGTTTTCCCTCAAGCTGCTTCTGCTTGTAGGGGATAGGTCTACCTGAGCAGGATAGCTGCTGCTGTAAGGGGTATGACCCAGAACAGGTATCCCAGCATCTACTCTCTCAGTTCTCTCCCCAAAGCTTCCATCCCCAGTCTCTCCTCAGGCATCTGTAACCCACTCTGCCCACCCCCTTTGCTGGAGCCCAGGGTAAGCAGCTGCAAGTGAAAATTTGTGCATTGGCCCTTTAAATGGCTCTTTGTATCTCCAGGCATCTGTCTCTAGCAGAGAGCAACCCTACTGCTTTTTGCTGTTGGTTATCTGTGTACTTTTGGGGCTCTGGTGCTCTAGGCTGGGGATCACAGCTTAGGGTTTAGACCCCACTCTTCCCAGGGGGATCCAACTGGTTGCTTAATTATCCCTCTGGCACTGCCCACTGTGGGTGCCCAGCCAGCCTTCTCGAGTCTACAACATACTCCCTACCAGTCAGGTTGTGCTGAAGCTGATTCTTCAGTCTGTCCAAGGTTATATGTCTTCTCTCTTGTTATTGTTCAGTTGTTTGTTCTGGGTGATTTCTCCAAGATTTAGTTGTAATTCCTGCTTGGTCCTGGGAGGAGGTTAGTGTGGCTTCCATTCACTCCTCCACCATCTTGCCCTCCTTCCTCACAGTACAGATACAACAATTTATTTAACCATCCCCATATTGGTAGACTTACAATTTTTCAATATTGTAAACAGCAGTGCAGCAAAAATCATTATTTGTATATCTGTGTATGTCTCATTACTTTCTTAAGATTCTTAGGAGTGAAGCTGCTCATTCAAATAGTATGGACAGTAAAGTTTTTAATAAATATTACCGATCTGAGAGGCCAATTGTTTAAAATGCAATGCCTGTTCTGTGTCCTGTTCTCACACCTTTTTGATTCATCAACTTATTTAAATCACCTGCATCAATAAAATCCTAAGCACAGAATAAAATTGGATTTGGTTTCATGGTAGTTTAGGTAGCTATTAGTTTAATAAGAAATTATCTTGTTGTATTACTTACATATCTTGTTGTATGATTATAGGCATTAGACCCTTGACCAAAGAGAAAATTGTGTTAGTGGAATTAACCTGACCCTAGAAGGTTTGAGGATCTGGCGAGATCACAGACTTGGAAGTCATAAAAGGCCATTGTGGCCAGGTGGCCCCCATGTCCATATCAATATCAGAATGTACTCTCTCCCTAACCCTGATGACTACATTGCCTCACCAACTTTAATGGCCCAATTCTGTACTCCAGATCAGAGAGCTCCTGTCCTTCCTATCCATACCCTGTCACTGTTTACTCTGGAAGATAAAGGGCACTAAATTAAGAAATATTTTGTTTGCGCCACTAATAAATGTCTTTAAACTTTAATGTGCAATGGAATCAACTGAAGAGTCTTTTTACTGTGCAGATTCTGATGCAGCAGGTCTGGGTTAGAACCTCAGAGTCTGCATTCCTAACTGCCTCCAAGGTGTTGCTGGTCCACAAAATCACATTTTGAGAAGCAAGACCATAAACCACCCTGGACCTACCCATATCAGGGGTCCCCAAACTTGTCTGAAAATATTTTTTATTACTTTATTGTTCTTCAATTACAGTTGCTGCATTTTCTTCCCTCCCCTCCTCCCCACCTCATCCAGCCCCACCTCCCTCACTTGCTTCCACCCTCCCCTTGGTTTTGTCCATGTACCCTTTGTAGTAGTTCCTGAAAACCCTTCTCTCCACAATCCCCTCTCCCCTCCTCTCTGGCTATTGTTAGATTGTTCTTAATTTCAATGTCTCTGGTTATATTTTGCTTGCTTTTTCTTTTGTTGCTTATGTTCCAGTTAAAGGTGAGATCATGTGGTACTTGTCCCTCACTGCCTGGCTTATTTCGCTTAGCATAATGCTCTCCAGTTCCATCCATGCTGTTGCAAAGGGTGTAATATCCTTCTTTTTCTCTGCTGTGTAGAATTCCATTGTGTAAATGTACCATAGTTTCTTGATCCACTCATTTGCTGATGGGCACTTGGGTTGCTTCCAGCACTTGGCTATTGTAAATTGTGCTGCTATGAACATTGGGGTGCATAGGTTCTTTTGGATTGGTGTTTCAGGGCTCTTAGGGTATAATGCCAGCAGTGGAATTGCTGGGTCAAAAGGCAGTTCCATTTTTAGTTTTCTGAGGAAGTTCCATACTGTTTTCCACAGTGGCTGCACCAGTTTGCATTCCCACCAACAGGGCACTAGGGTTCCCTTTTCTTTGCATCCTCTCTAACACTTGTTTGTTAATATGTTTATGATGGCCATTCTGACTGGCGTGAGGTTGTATCTCATTGTGGTTTTAATTTGCATCTCTCTGATGGCTAGTGATGCTGAGCATCTTTTCATATGTCTCTGGGCCTTCTGCATGTCCTCCTTAGATAGGTGTCTGTTCAAGACTTTTGCCCATTTTTTAATTGTTTTTTTTTTGTCTTCTTTAAGTGGAGTCATATGAATTCTTTACATATTTTGGAGATCAAACCCATGTCTGAGGTATCATTGGCAAATATGTTTTCCCACACAGTTGGTTCTCTTTTTACCCAAACTTGTCTGAAAATTAATATAATCTGGGGATCTTTTAAAAATTCTAAAGCACAGGCCACACCTCATGTCTATTAAATCATGTTCTCTAAAGGATGAGACACAGATATTTTTAGAAGCTCTCAGCAGGATTCCAAAGTGTAGACAAATTTGAGAACCATTGGCTTACCTGAAGATGCTTAAAAATTATACATTGAGCCCTGACTGGTGTGGCTCAATTAGTTAGGCATCATCCTGCAAGGCCAAGGGTCACTGGTTCAATTCTCAGTCCAGGGACATGCCTGGGTTGCTGATTTGGTCCCCTGTTGCATGCATACGAGAGAGAACCAATCGATATTTTTCCCACATTAATATTTGTCTCCCTCTCTTTCTCCCTCCCTTCTCCTGTATCTAAAAATAAATAAAGAAATATTTTTTAAAAAAGAAAAAATATATATTGAATAAAGTTATGGTTGCCTGGTATTCATGAGGAATTGTCTAAATTGAAGGAATAAATAATTTAGCTCTCTACCTACATTTCAAAATGTTTGTTTTTCAACTGAGTTTACAAAAGTGCTTTGCATTTGGCATAATAAATGATAAATTCTTGCCCTTGGAAGTAATTAATTCATTCACTCTTAGAATGTTGAAGCTAGAGGGACCCTAATAAATAATCTATTCTAACCCTCTCATTTTGCAGGAAGAAAACTGAGGCTTATAGAGGTGGAGTGACTTGTTCTAGGTCACACAGGAAACCATTAGCAGAATCAGGGCTAGAATACTTGATTACCAATCCTATACTTTGTTAACCCCAATACTATAAACTATATTTTTTATCTAGCCCATGTGTTAAAACCACTTTTAAAGAATTAATTTGTCATTTGTTATCAGTTTATATTTTCTACTGGCCTGGAAAAGACAATGGGCTATAAGCGACCTGGCTTCTAGGCCTTGGTTTTATTTATATGACTCTGGGCAAATCACTACTATACACCCCTGTTTTCTTATCCTTAACAGAGAAATAATAATGTCATGATAGGATTTTGGTCTTGGAAGGGGGCTTGGAGGTCAACTGTTCCAAACTTTTCATTGTACAGATGAGGTTAATGGGGCCCAGAGCAGATCTGGAACATTTCCAAGGCTGCACAGTGACTTAGATTAGGACTGGAACCCACTCTCCTTTCACTATACCTCACCTGTCTCTCATCCTATCTCAAAAAGGTATTTGGATGTCATTGTGTTTTGATGAGTTAAATAGTAATATAAATGAAAGCTGCTACTGTTCTTCCTAATCATCATCATAACCTAATTTCTCTACTATTTTTAAATTTATTTTCATTGTATTTTTTCTATTACCATTTAGTCCCCCTTATACCCCGCCCCCCAGCAATCACCACACTGTTCTCCATGTCCATGAGTCCTTTTAGTTTTTGCTCAATACCTCTACTCCAAACCCTCCCCTCCAGCTGTCATCCTTCTCTCTATCTGAGTCTATCCCCATTTTGCTTATTGATGCAGATTTTTATTAGATTCCACATATGAGTGAAATCATATGGTATTTGTCTGGCTTATTTCACTTGGCATAATATTTTCCAGGACCGCCCATGCTGTCACAAAAGGTAAAATTTTCTTCTTTTTTATGGCTGAGTAGTATTCCATTGTGTAAATGTCCCATCTGATAAGGAGTTAATATCCAAAATTTATAAAGAACTTATAAAACTCAGCATAAAAATAATCCAATTAAAAATGGGCAGAGAATCTGAATAGGTATTTCTCCTAAGAGGACATACAGATGGCCAATAGACATATGAAAAGATGCTCAACATCACTAGTCATCAGAGAAATGCAAATTAAAACCACAATGAGATATCAGCTCACACTTGTCATAATGGCTACCATCAATAAATCAACAAACAAGTGCTGGTGAGGATGTGGAGAAAGGGGAACCCTTTTGCACTCTCTACTATTTATAAAACCAAGACTTAAGTTTGGCATTTAGGGCTACATGGAGTCAAAGGCATGGTTGACAAAAACAAATCCCCAGTGTAATTCTTAGTAGTCCATTTCTTCCAAACAACCATGTTACTAGTCCTTCAAGAGAGGAGAGAATGAAGTTCATTATTAGTAGAACTATTACCATTACAGTGATATGGCATGTTGATTACATTTCTGATGTTCACAAAACATTGAGAATTACTATGTGGGGATCTCAGTAAATCAAAGGCAGGGCTTACAACCAACACACCTTTTGCCTTTTTACCTGGACACACCTTGCAGCACTTTCCATCTATTTTTTGAGGGTACTTGCAGGGGTATAGGTTGGGGCAGTGGATTTTCTTACATTCTTGTTTGGTGACATTACAAGTACACAGCACACACTCCACAATACCAAATGCCCGGAGGTTAGGGTGCCAGGATTCACCATGAGAATAGGTCTTTCCATTGGAAACACACACTGAAAGAGAACACAATACCAGAAAATAAAGGCTAGGGAGAAAAAGGGGGCCCCTGTGCTCAGAACCCAAACCATGAACTCCTTAAGACATCAAGCATCCTTCGTTCTTTACATGGCCATAGAGATACATTTACAGGGCAGCCTCTTCTTTTTTCAGGGGGGATGAGGAAGTGGGGATTTTATTTTTTTAAGTTATATTTTAGTGATTATGCTATTACAGTTGTGCTGATTTTTCCCCCTTTGCCCCCCTCCACCCAGCACCCCCCACTCCCTCAGGCAATCCCCTCACCACTGTTCATGTCCATGGGTCAAGCTTCTTTTAACTAAAAATACAGCGTGTGCCTTTTCTACCATTGGAAAGTATTCAGGTTCTTCAGTAGTAGCCTCTGGATGCTCACAAGTGCCAGGCAGTCAATAAATAAATATTTTTTTAAAGTGCAGGAGTGAGTGAAAGCAAAGTTGTATCTGCCCTGGGTATCTGATAAGGAAGCTCTAGTAGAATGTAGTTTTGGTAGCTATAGTTCATAGAGGATATGGACCAAGTGGGTGTGCTTCTCAGTGTTTAAATTTCCCAGAGAAATTTACCACCCAGGGAGGCTAGATACAAAAACTACTGCTCTTCCTAAAAGACCATTTTTCCCCAGATCCTGAAGCAAATCCATTTAGAATATCAAATGCTTTGAAAGTCTCATCCATCAACACAGATGGGTATGGAGCCTAATGGTGATGGCCTGGAAGAAAGGTGCTAAGACAAGATTGAGAGAAAGAACCTACACCAGGCAGGTAAATGGTGAAAGGTAGTCTTTTTTTTTTTTTGCCTCTAGTCTTCAGGCAGCATCCTCTGTCCTCCACCTTATAATGGCTATAGAGATTTGGCTGCAGCCAATCACTGCCTGTCCTAGAGATATCCCTTGGTGGTTTCACATTTGTTTAGTGGGAAGTGAAGTCAATGACTTCATGTTTTCTGAGGAGCCTTAGAAGAGCAAGCATCTGGGCTGCAAACTGAGGGGCCTATGAAGGGAAGGGGTCACAGGAACATCCTTTAATGCAATCCAACCAAAACATATCTAGCTCCTACAGTGAGGGATGGAGATAGGATCCAGGATGATAACTTCATTGAGCTGTGAATGAGAATGAGTTGTCTCCCATTTTGAAAGTGCTAAGACATTTTGGAGATTTCAAGCCATCCCTGGGGCTGGGTGTGTTTCTTATTCTTACCATCACCTCATCATACCCAGGGAGAACTGTTGGCATCCCAATCAACAACATCTCCAGGGTGGGTTGTATCACTTAAGGTGGGGCTAGGGTGGGAGAAATAGCCCCACTTGGGGCGTTTCTAGGAATTAACTGATTTGGCTGCAAGACAGCAGCCTCAGAAGGATGAATCATTGAGCTATTTCTTTCTCATCAAGTCCACTGGGTCATATTAGGAAATATGGATGTGTTGGTTGCCTTTTCCTGTCCTTTGCAAGAGCTGCTAGAGTACTAGGCACTCTAATAGGTCAATCCAGGTAAGTATTTCCAAGTACCTAAGAATCTAAATCAGAGACGCTCCCAACCTTATAGTAAGATAGAATAGGAACTTGATATCTAAACTTTGAGGTTCAGGGATGTGGATGGAATCAGACAAGACAGGAAAGATGTGTTGTTCTCTCTCCTGCCATGACCTCTTTTCTATCCCCCCAGACAGTAACACTCCCCTCTAGACAATGTGATCAAGTGGGTACATTGTCTGCTTCAATAAAATTTAGACTGTACTCAAATTCAAAATGGTAGATTCCTGTTGCTTCTCCTCTTTGACTCTACCAAGGGACCAAGTACATTGTATCTGATAGGAGAATACAGTTAGCAGAAGAGCTAAAAAAGAAAAAGAGGTGCTGGCAGCTATACAACTCCTAATATTATATAGCTAGGATCCCTATCCCCTAAACATTTGGACTAAGGAAACAATCTAGACTGGATGAGAGCCTACACTCTGAAGTTCAATAGGGTGAGGTTAATTATCTCGAGGGAAATGCAGCCTTCTTCCCACCAACAAATTCTCAAGATGATTTTGAATGCATCCATATGGAGCATTGGGAGTTGGGGGTGGGGACAAGTGATTATCCAGTGAACTACAGTAGAAAGGTCAGGAAAGAACTGCTTCAACCAAATCAATTGGGGACAATGAATAAATATGAACCAGCTGGGGCTTTTGTAGGACATGGAGAAAATCAAGGGATGAGCCTCTGCCCTGAAAATGAAGAGGCCTGTAGGAATTATGGGATTTAGAATTTTCAAAGTCCATTTCCCTACACATTTTCAAGGTTTTGAAATACTTTCAGAGCAAATGGAATCTATTGGAGGAAATTTAGTATTGAAAATCAAACTGCATCTTTACCTAACTCCTCCTCCTCATCATTTCATAAATTCATATCAGAATGCCTTGCAATTTAAAACTAATAAATTTCAAATAAACCCCTGATCGATAGTAAATATTTCCAATTCCTCTTATATGTCACCATGTTTTTAAATTAATTTATTGTTCAATTACAGTTGTCTGCATTTCCTCCCCTCCCTTCACCCCCACTCTATCCAAACCCACTTCCCTCCCTTGCTGATATCACCATTTTTAATAAATAGTTTTATTTTGAAGGTTCTTTTTTAAGCCTATTAGTTTCAAAAGCAATTTAAATTTTATCTGTAATATTAAATTTATATCTAACTAGTAACAGCTGTGATCAACTAGCTTTGGCTTGATTGATTTTGTTGAGATTTATAGTAGGAGTTCTTTGTAACAGATTGTTTTTTGACCCTTGTTATTCAATCATTTGGTTTAATAATTTATTACTTTTAACCCATTTAGAGAACTGCCTTTGATTTGTTTTTCCTTTAAAGGAAACAAAACATGTTTATGGTTTCATAAAAAGGAACTAGCTGAGCTCTTGCTCTGAAGAGCTGGCTGACACAATGCCTAAAAAAGTCAATTGTTTTATTGAAGTTCTCCTCTCCCCACCCCCGCTACTGGGGGTGTGCAGGCAGGAGAACTCTGTGCAGGAAGGGATGGGCCTTGGTTGTGTGTGGGTGCCTGCTCTAGCCAGCTGGCTGGCTAAGTGGGCTGCATGTCATTGTGAACCTGATCAGTCCTCTGGTCCTGAGCTAGGAAGTTTCTGGATTTTTCTCACTGGATTACTAATTCCTAAAGACAATCTTCTCATATGAAGTAGAATTTCTGAGCCTGGGGCCTGGGAAATGTGTCTTTTACAAGACTCCCAGGAGACTCTGTGGTGCACTGGGGTGTGAGATTTGTTATTTCTAAGGTATGGGTAAGAGCTCCAAAAGCATTTGGCACTGAGTACCTTTGAATATTGGGTCCCCTACTAGAAAATAAACAACCTCTCATTCTGGTAAAGATCCAGTGAACTTTCCCAAACAAAATTCAACCCCTAGGGGCCACTGAGAAAATGCTGGAGGCTGCATTAGGTGCTTTTCTTGCCTTTTGCTCTAAATAAGGACAGATACACCTGAAATATTAAATATGCTCTTTGGGCTGTATTTAGGGAAATCATAAGTGTTTTATGGAGTCACTTGTCCATACTCAATTTGCAGATTTGATAGTGAGTGACCCACATGTGAATGTATTATATACATGAGAGAAAAGGTACTTTCCCAGCTTCAGCCCTCCAAATACCAGGGCTGCTGAGGCCCTGATATGGATATGGTACAAAAGGAACATGACCCTTACCTTGTCCATGTTTATGCTTGTTATTGATGACAATCTGCACAATGGTGCCTGAGGCTTGTTGGGAATCCATAAGAGCTCCCCGGTGGCTTCTGGTCCCAGGAAAGCGAGGAAGACCTGCAGTCTGTCGGCTTGGTGGAGGATCATAGTGAGACCGGTGGTAAGAATGTCTCTAAAATGACAAAGACAAATTCAGTTGCCCAAGTCCACTAGTGAAAATGCAGAAATGGCCTTACATATATTAGAAGGCATTTAATTTTTTAGTGATGACGTCTGATCTAAACTGCACGTTCACCCCCACACCAGTAGAGAAATAGGGATGTAAAGTACAGCAGTACTGGCAACAAACATACTGAGATGTTTCTCTCTTCTTATAGAAGAATAGACTAGATTCACCTACAAACTTCTGAGGGAGCAAACAGCCAAAAAAGGGTAAAGTGTCCTTCCTTCTCCTAAGACTCTTACTTTTGAGTTTAAGATTTAAGGTAGCAGTCTGCAACACAAGGAAGGATATGACAGAACCCACCAGATAAATATAAAATACAGTGCAGGTTAGGACAAGAAAGGAAGCTTCTCTTTGGGGATGCTTTGTGAGCTGGGCCATGAAGGGTGAATAGACTTTTGGGGGACACAGTGGGTGAGGAGTATTCCAGGCAGAGGTTTCCAAGTTTAGAAGGTGCAGCACAGAACATAGAGTCCATAAAAGGTAACAGTTGAAGGATAACATTCCAAGAGTCGGTTGGCACAAGATCAGGAAGGACTTTAAATGACAGACAAAAGGGTGAGGACTTGGTACACAACAGAGCTGAGGATGTGGAAGCCTTTGAGGGATGTTTCTAAAGCAGAGCGATAATCAAAACTGTGATTCCAAGCATTGAACCTTGAGAATGCATTGGGTGAACTGGATAGGAGGAAGAGATGGAGTCAAGTGCAGTTCAGATAAATGTACTGAGATTCAACATAGGTAATGGCATGAGATCATACACCAGTGCATAGAGACTATAGACATTTCATAGATGAAAGAACTGACAGCACATGCCAGTACTAGAATTCAGCTCTACAGAGGTGAAGACTTTGTTTTGTTCACTGCTATATCTCCTGTGCCTAAAATAGTGTCTAGCATCTAGGAGGTGCTTAGAAAAAACTTGTTGAATTAATGAACTCTGTGGTCCCTAATAAAAGCTTAGAGTCTTGTATCACAAATAATCCAGTCATTGTTGTTTCAGCAAGGGGGAAAGGCATATGATGAGCCCGCCATTCTGCTATTGACCTCTGTCCCTGGAGCTGAGGTAGAGTGAGGACAGAGGAGGACAGAATGAATGAAGAACAGAACTTAAAGTTTAAAGTCAAGTAACATTGTGTTTTTGAGACAATTATTAGGGGTAAAGGAGGGGAAATCCATGTAAAAATCATCTGCAGGCAATTGAAAAGGAAGATCCTTATATTTAGTGATAGAAATGGCAGGGAACATTGAGAAGATAGTTATGGGGTCCAGTAATCCCAACATCCCATAGAACATTTAATACACTTATGTTCCATAGACACGCATATTGCAAATTTAACTTTGGGAATTATTATTACTCTCTTGGGGTGGGCTCTTGTGTGAGAAGACGGGGAGCTGATGGGAGTTGTAGTAAGAGAAAGTGAACATTATTACTTTATGTAAGAAGAGTCCACCCTGGTGCATTGCTATAAAAACGCACAAAATAAGAATTTGCATCCATTTATTATCATGCACACAGATGGGATTCTCAGTGCAAATATTTTTCATACCCAGAATAGCTCATATGTCTTTTTCTACCATAACCACTCACATTTCACAAAGACTATTACAGATTGTTCTGTGCTTTCTGGAGTTTGGTATCATTTTGCCAAAGGAACACAGAAAGGTCCATTTGGACTGTGTGTGTCCTACTGATGCTAAAAGGAGGGAATTT
Organism: Micronycteris hirsuta; assembly: GCA_004026765.1. Taxonomy (NCBI): domain Eukaryota; kingdom Metazoa; phylum Chordata; class Mammalia; order Chiroptera; family Phyllostomidae; genus Micronycteris; species Micronycteris hirsuta. The sequence goes on along the minus strand of PVJI01018252.1, from coordinate 3,985 downwards.
GACAGGATTAGAATTTGAGAGGGAAGGTCACTGACCCAGGATAACCTGCAAACACAGGAAGTTCTCTGGTTCATGAGGGTAAGCGCAAGATGAAAAGCTGTTCCTTGGTGCCAGGAAATCAGACCCTGGATATATGATAATGGTAGAAAAATGATTCAAGACAAAACAAAAGTCAAAACACTCAGGGATTTTGTTCAGAGACCAGGCAGCCCCAAGAACCTCAACTCATGTTAATTAAGTCTTTTGTTTTACAGACAGAGAAACTGAGGAGAGGAGTTTTATTCAGGGTGACAATAAAGGTTGAGGTTTTGTAGCTGGCATAAATGAGTGGAAGTAAGTAGCTGGTAGTGAGAGGAAACAGAGAGGAAGAAATACAGGAAGAGGAAGAAGAGGATAAGGTGGGAGAGATGATGTTTGGTCAAGCTAGGCGGTCCACAAATATTTGGCTAAAAGCTGCTGTGAAGAAAAGTTCATTTCAATATGGAAGTCTGTTACAGTGTTCGCAAACACATGTCACTGGTTTCCACTTTGGCTGCACACAGAATCACCTGTGGAACTGTAAAATTAATGCTATCTGAGTCCGACCCCCAGGGAGTTGATGGAATTGGTTGAGGGTAAGATCTGGGCATCAGTACTTCTATATACCCCCAGGGGAACTCTACTTTAAAGCCAAGGTTGAGAAACACTGACATAAAAGATCTTATATTTTAGGCTGATATTGTGAGTGGTAATGTGTGATTTTGATTTAAAAGTAATGAGACTTCTGGCCAAGATGGAGGCATAGGTAGACGCACTGTGCCTCCTCACACAACCAAAAGAGAGACAACAATAAACTTAAAAACAAAAAGCAACCAGAACTGCCAGAAAATCAAACTGTATGGAAGTCTGATAATCAAGGAATTAAAGAAGAAACATTCATCCAGACTGGTAGGAGGGGTGGAGATGCGCATCCAGGGTTGAGAGAACTCATAGCAAGGCAGAGGCTGGAGGGCCCTGCAGTCCCATATTTTACATGCAGATAAACTGGGAGGAACAACGGGAGAGGAAGACAGACGGCACAACCCAGGGTTCCAGTGTGGGGAAATAAAGCCTCAAAAACTCTGGCTGAAAAAATTGGTGGGGGTTGAGGCAGCAGGAGAAACTCCCAGCCTCACAGAAGAGTTCATTGGAGAGACCTACAGGGTCCTAGAACGTATGCAAACATGCCCACCAAGGAATCAGCATCAGAAGGACCCAATTTGCTTGTGGGTAGTGGAGGAAGTGACTGAAAGCTGGCAGAGAGCTGAGCAAGCAGCATTGGTCCCTCTCAGACCCTCCCCCACATACAGTGTCACAACACAGCTATGTGGGTCGCCCTGCTTTGGCAAGTACTTAAGGCTCCACTCCCTTACTATGTAACAGGCATGGAGACAAAAAAATATGGCCCAAATGAAAGAATAGATCAAAGTTCCAGGAAAAATACAGCTAAGTGATGAAGAGATAGCCAACCTGTCAGATGCACAGTTTGAAACACTGGTAATCAGGATGCTCACAGAAATGGTTGACTATGATTGCATAATAGAGGAAAAAATGAAGGCTCTGAAAAGTGAAATAAAGGAAAATGTACAGGGAACGAATAGTGATGAGAAGGAAACTGGTACTCAAATCAACGGTGTGGACCAGAAGGAAGAAAAAAACATTCAACCAGAAAAGAATGAAGAAACAAGAATTCAAAAACATGAGGAGAGGCTTAGGAACCTCCAGGACATCTTTAAACGTCCTAACATGCAAATTAGAGGGGTTCCAGAAGGAGAAGAGGAAGACCAAGGGATTGAAAACTTATTTGAACAAATAATGAAAGAGAACTTCCCCAATCTGGCAAAGGAAATAGACTTCCAGGAAGTCCAGGAAGCCCAGAGAGTCTGAAAAAAGCTGGGCCCAAGGAGGAACACACCAAGGAACAACATAATTACATTTCCCAAGATTAAAGATAAGGAGAGAATCTTAAAAGCAGCAAGAGAAATGGAAACAGTTACCTACAAAGGAGTTCCCATAAGACTATCAGCTAAATTCTCAAAAGAAACCTTGCAGGAAAGAATGGGCTGGAAAGAAGTATTTGAAGTCATGAAAGGCAAGGACCTACATCCAAGATTACTCTATTCAGAAAAGCTATCATTTAGAATGGAAGGGCAGATAAAGTGCTTCTCAGATAAGGTCAAGTTAAAGGAGTTCATCATCACCAAGCCTTTATTATATGAAATGTTAAAGGCACTTATCTAAGAAAAAGAAGAGGATCAAATCTATGAACAGTAAAATGACAACAAACTCACAACTATCAACAACTGAACCAAAAAAACAAAAACAAAGGCTAAGCCAACAACTAGAACAGGAACAGATTTGCAGAAATGGAGATCACATGGAGGGTTATCAGTGGGCAGGGGGAGAGGGGAGAATGGGGTAAAAGGTACAGGGAATAAGAAGCATAAATGGCAGGTACAAAATAGACAGGGAAAGGTTAAGAAAAGTTTGGGAAATGGAGAAGCCAAAGAACTTATACGTATGACCCATGGACATGAACTAAGGTAGGGGAATGATGGTGGGAGCGGGGTACAGGACGGAGGGGAATAAAGGGGAGAAAAAAAGAGACAACTGTAATAGCATAATCAATAAAATATATTTGAATAAAAAATGAAAGCAGTGGCTCTTTTAGAGTCATTGCCATAAACAAATGAAAGGGACTTACCAGGAGCTATTCTGATGTAGTAACTTACAGCAAAGGAGAAAAAGGCATCAACACCTTGTAGTTGTAAGTGAAATAGAAGCTTATCTTAAAAACCAACTATGAGTAGGCTTCATGAGAGAGCAGGTCAAAACAGACAGAAACCAAATAATTTCATTCATATGTGGAATACAAAACAGAATAGTAACAAACAAAACAAAACAAAACAAAACAAAACAAAACAAAACAAAACAAAACAGAACAAAACCCTCATACAGACAACAGAATGGTGTTAACCAGAGGGGGACTGGGTTGGGAAGAGGGCAAGATGAGTAAAGGTGGTCAAATATATGGTAATGGATTGAAACTAGGCTTTTGGTGCTGAGCATGCTGTAATGAATACAGGTATCAAATTATAATGTTGTACACCTGAAATTTATATAATGGTATTTAGCAATTTTACCTCGATAAAAAAAAATAAAAAAACTAGTTAGGTAGAAATGACCATATGGCTATGCTTTTTAAACATAATTTTTAATTTAAATTTTTTTTCAATTACAGTTTACTTCCAATATTATTTTATATTAGTTTCAAGGTAGCTATGCTTTGTTTTGTTCTGTTGCACGTTTGAGTAACTAACTTGAAGGACTGATATATATTTCAAGGTTCTGAGGTGGATAATCCCCACCAGTGTAGCAGTTCCCTAGAAATTTCTTCCATATTGTTATAAGGTCTAAGATACAGGGTTTTATTGGTAGAGATAGGAAAGTTCTTTGAGTTCAGAAAGGGAAAATGCCTTTATGATTATGACCCTATACTAGAGTTTTACAAGATGTTACTATTGTGGGAAACTGGGTAAAGGGCACACATAATCTCTTTGTATCATCTCTTAAAACTGCAAGTGAATATAGTTATGGCAAAATAAAATGTTTACTTATAAAATGCTTTTAGAAAGTGTTCTAGTCCATACAGCCAAGATCACAGTATATCTCCCTCACTAGCAACCAGGAGTATTCCTGTCTGGGAGACACTTAGGCCACTTTCCTTCCCAAAACATTGCCAGACAATGTGAATGAGACATGAATTTTTATCCATTTCATATTGTTTCTATACCAAAGTCTTTCATTTTTCTAAGGTAAATCTATGAATAATCTTATTTTTTTTTATGCTGTCACAATTGTTAGGAGCTCATTCTTTCTCTCTGCTGCATAGTATTCCATTGTGTAACTGTACCATAGTATTTTTTAATTGATTTTTTTGTTTAATTACAGTTATTTGCAGCCTCTC
>PVJI01018251.1:0-33767 GCA_004026765.1 Micronycteris hirsuta | reverse complement strand
GAGAAGAAGAGGAGGAGGAGGAGAAAAGAGGAGGAGGAGAGGAGGGGAAGGGCGAGGAGTAGGGGAGGGGAAGGGGGAGAAGAAGGAGAAGGAAGCCCATGATAGCACATTTTCAACTAAAATATCCAAGTAGATCACCCACTCTCATGCTCAGTACTTTCACAAGCTTTATAGTGATGCAGTCTTAAATGTGAGCAAACAAAATAACTAGGATTGAAACGTCACTAATATGAAAGATGCTAACACAAACAAAACAAAACATTTGAGAAAAATCACTACATATGAAGGAAAGAAAGCAGTAAAATCTACCAGAGACATAAGAGAGGATACAGAAACTATGAAAGAAGAGAGAGTTTCTTTGGCAAAGAAATATTCAGCAAGTTTAAAAGGATGTTTTGAACCTTAACATTTTGGTGTCAGGCTAAAAACTCATCAATAGGTGTTGGAAGAAAATGCTAAAGTTATCTTTTAGATACTACTTCAAAGAGACAAGGAGATGAATAATAGGAGAGAAAAGAGCAAATTAGAGGGCCTTTCCAAGAGGCCAAAAAATATTCAAATAACTGGACTTCTGGATAGATGAAAAAAGAAAAAAAAAAGATGTAGGGGAAGGCATTCACATTCATAAAGATAATTCCTGAACTCTGGGGTATAGGGTCCAGATTGAAGGTGCTCACCAGTTGTCCTGCTCAGTGAGACAGATGCTCACTGAGGCACATCATTTTGGCATGGCTGAAAACTGAGTACAAAGAGAAGCTCCTAAAAGACTCTAGAAAAGAAACTAAGTCATATGTAAAGGATCAGGAACCAAAATGGCATTACTGCTCTATACCACTGGAAATTATTTCTCAAAGGAAGTTCTACATAAAATTCTGTAATAATCCAACTTATCCACTAAGTGTGTCTGGAGTATTAAGATATTTTAGTAGGTACTAAAATTTACCTGTAAATACCATTTCTCAGAAAGAGTAATAAAACTATCAAGGAGACAAGAATCAATCGCTAATATACTTCAGAATATTTACTTAGGAAAAAGATAAATGTGTAAGGTATCTTAACATTCTCTTCAATCCAAATGTATGTCTAGTTTTTAGGGTTTTCTTTTTTTGATTTCAAGGATACTTTAAGGTAAAGATAGTATCAATGGCACCTTAGTTTTTTGTTGTTTGTTTTTCTTTTTCTGTTTATCTTATTAGTAATTATTTTTACCTCAGAAAATATATTGAAATAAAATTACTTAAGTAAATATATGTTCTCCATTATCCTCAAAGTTCACATAAATCAGAGAAGTTTACTAATGTTTTTATGTAACAGAATCTTACCAAGTGGCTTCCAAAGTTTCTAAAAGAGGTCTCACCTTGAGTGCCTCCCAAACACTATTTAGACAGTGGAGTAAACTACAGAACAGACTAGTAAAATGGAAAGTAAAGAAGTTTTTTTAGATTTCACAGACTTTAGACAATGTATGATAAGTTACAACACACTTATTTTGCCACAAAATATCACGAGTATGAGTCTCCTTTATTTATTTAATTTTTTTGTACTCGATATCAGGTATCCATATAGAAGTGGAAATATTTTTTGAAGGGAATTCTCTTTGGATTATCACTATATTATAAGGCCAATGAAAGCAATGCTTTTGTTTCCCTCTCCCCTCTCTGGCATATACCCAGCACCCAGAACAGTGCCTGACAAATCACACACACAGTTAATAAATATGAATAGATGAAATAATGGATGATTGAACGAAGAACAAGACACAGGGGAGTCAAGAAAGAGTCCTCAGGAAGACAGAGAGGAGAGATTCAAGGATGGTAGTTGTGTTCATACACAGGGAGCATCCAGACTGCAATAGGTGAGATGATTCTAAAGAGGCTTTTTCACAACAGTGAATTGATAGTATATCTGGTGCGCCAAAATGTTGTTATAGATGACATAGGTAATAAGTAATAGGCAAACATTTCTACTGAATTAGAGACATGCAGATATGAAAACTAAGTAAAGAAGAAAGCAAAATTTACTTAAAAAAATAAATAAATAAAATAAAAGGGTAGAGAAAATGGGAGAGAACAAAGGGCTAAGCACTTATTGTCCACAATGTTCCCAAATTAAAACAAACCAACACACCCAACAATCTAATAATAGAAAGCCACTATCTGGAGACATTGCTAAAAGGAACAGAAGTAACTGCTGTTGAGAAAAAATGGCAGTGAAACGCTGTTTTCAAAATAAACTTGTAGAAATGCTTGACACTTTTTACTATGTGCAAATTTACTTGTTAAAAGTAAAAACTAATAAACAAATTATTAAAAGAGGATTGATGGACTTGAGGATGGCCTTTGCATGCAAAGCAAATGCCCCACTCACCCATTACCTCACAACCTCCTCACAACTGCAAAGCCTTGGTGTTGGCTCATTAGAAATTGAAAGGCTAGTTCTTTTTCATTTTGAAAACTTCTTATAACTTGTGAGGAGTCTACACTACTCCTTGACTCTTTTGTTTCTATCTTTTTCTCACAGTTTTTCATTTTTTATGCTGTTGAGGATTATCATTAACATTTTTTTAGTGTAGCATCTTTATGACTTCCATCCTGAATTATTTTTGTATCCAGTCTAGGAACTTTATCTGTTAGCTTTTAAATTTGTTTTGTATCAAGGTAAGCTACCTTGTTTGTTTTGTTCATTAGGTTGCATTTACAGGTGAGATCACATAGGGGAGAATAGGGGATGGGCCATCAAGGGGCGTGCATGAAGGACACACGGACAAAGCCAAAGGAGGGCAGGTTCCAGGGTGGAAGGAAGGAAGGGATGGGGGAGGATGTAGGGGAGGGAAATCGAGACGACTGTACTTGAACAACAATACAAAAATATGTTTTTACAAAAAAAAGATAAGCTTCCTCCAAATGGACTAATTGATAACAATCTCAAGCAGAAATAAAAACATAGTACCTATATTTCAAGTGGTTGAAATGAATAACTTGTTGCTCACAGGTTCTGGGACTTACAACTTCAAATTCCTCTCCTAAATGTTTTCCTTCCAAGCAGGCTTCTTGGGTGATACATGAGGTGCGAGCGTTCTTCTGTCTACTGTGCTTACATCCTCCTCTCTGTCCAGATTTACTAGGAGTCCAGTCTCACTATTTTCAATTGTTCAGTTAATTTCATTTATATTTTTTCTATCCTGAAAATCTCCTTCCAATTCACCCAAAATTATCTAATAAGCTGGGGATATTTAAATTGTATAGCCACTTTCAACCTTAACCTTCACTTTACTTGACTCTCTGTGGCATTTAATACTAGTAACCATTCCCTTTTACTTTAAAGTCTCATTTCATACATTCAAGGACATTGATTCTTTTCCTGCCACTACAGTTATTTATTCTCAGTATCTTTGCTGGCTCTTTTCCTACTTTACTTAACCCTCTATACACACATTTATTTGTTTGTTTATTTATTTATTATTTTTTAAATTCTTGTTGCTTAATGATCTCATCCATCACCACAGCTCTAACTGCCACATACATTTAATTTACCTCTTATCTATACCTCAAGGTCAGGTGCTTCACATGATCTCCAGGCGAGAATTTGGCTGTCTCACAGAATTCTCATTCTTAATTCCTTGTTTTACAGAAACTTCTCCTCTTTCTATGATCTTTATCCTGTTACAGAAATTCCTAGAGATGGGAGTCACTCTGCTCTGCTTTTTGTTCACATGCCTCTTCACAGGGTCCCTACATCCTGTCAAGACTTAATCTTGTCTTTTCTCTATATTTATTCTTTTCCTTTTTATCACTGATGCTTTAATGTTTTGTCTTGAGACTTAATTGGTATCCTAGCTTTATGCCAATTAATGGTTACTGAAGCAATTTATTTAATCTTTTTAATTCTTGGTTTCCTTATCTGTATATAGGAAATAACAATAATATCTAAGCCATAGAATAAAGTGTTAATTGATATAACATATGTAAATGTTTTTAGCTCATTTTTGACACTAACACCATTTTTATTCTTAAGAAGATAGAAGACTAGCAACTTCTGGTAAAATAAGAAAGAAAGTAAAAAATAAGGGAAAGAAAGTTAATTTGTGTGTTAGAATTGGTTGTAAACTCAAGGTTTGTAGAACGTTTTATTATGTTCCTTCATCATGAATTTGAGGCCCTGACCAGGATTTTTTCTCACCTTGACTGGCCTTAATTTTCACATGATATTTCTGATTTTACCCAATTTGAGGAAACTTTATAAAAATTACTTTTTTTTGCAGGTAGTTTACCTTTAGTCATATTTTAAAATAGTACTGGAGTAACTTTTATAACAGTTGTATTTCTACCGATTAGACCAGAAAGGGTATTTCTGCCAAACAAAACAGATTTTCTCATTGAAGTCTAATTGAACGCAGGGGCATGTCCCTACCTTGCTGATGACTGCGCAGTGGAAGTTGTCAGGACTGCAGTATCAGCCATCGTCAGCACAAATCAGGAAGAGTCAGTGGTGCAAGCATCAGCTCTTCATATAACAATTTCCTTTTTTTTCAGGATGCAACAGATGTGAACAGCACTAAAACAACTTTTATGTCTCTAGTAGAATTCCATTAATTTAAGTCTTCAGAAACCACATTCTCGCTTTGTCATTGATTTTCTAATTCCTTTTGGCAAGTATCTATAATGTGCATTGCTAAATATTGGGAATATCAGGTATATTCAATATATCCTACCAAAATGCATATGTTGTGCAAAGTTACATCTTTAAACTCTTCCATTATAAAGAAATCAATTTAGACATAGGAAAATCAACATTCATGAAAAACTATATTGTTGTAAATGTTAGATTTACTTTGATTGTGGATAAAAATACAGCTTATTATGATTCAGTTTTACTGTGCATTTTCATGTTAATTATCTATTGGAAAAAAGGCAATGCCAAGAAGCACACCCTCCCCCCGTTCATGCCCATGTCAGCTGGACTTACTTTTTCTCTTAGTTCAGTGTTTTCATTGAAATGGCTTCGTCTTTCTGGAAATATTAATGGAAAGAGCTACAACAAAAGTAATGAAACTGTATTTGAAGGCTCTATACTTTAGCAATCCCTAGAATATTTTAAGCTATTCTAAAAAAAAAAGGAGAGAGAAAGAGAACAAAAATACTGCATGCTCTGCCCACACAGAAGCATTTGGACCTCCCCAGTGTCTCAAATCCTATGAAATTTTTAATTGTGCCCCCACAGCTTCAGTTAATGCATGTAATAGAAATGGATATTAAAAATCTATTCTCATTTATTGTAATATGAATGCAAGCAGAGAAAACAGTAAAAATCTGCAGTGTCTGCACATTCTCTCGCACTCTGGTTTGTGTGAGAGTAGAAATTATTTATGGACATTCTGGCACAGCTCTAATATTAAAAGGGCTACAAGTTGTTCTCTATCAGGAACTGTAGATTTTAAAATGTCCTATAGAGATTTCCATGAATTAACCTTCTTAAAACTGAAGAGAGAAAAGTCTGCTTTTACACAGATTAAAAAAGACTTAGATGTGCAATGTAGGCATAATAAGCTTTTTACTATGCATTTCTTTACATTAATTTACCATGTGACTTTATTAAAAAGAAGTAGAGGTAGCTGTCATTAGTAGGAAAGATTAGAAACAAAAACGCCCTGGCGTTCCAGAACCTCTGAAATCTTTCAATTCCTGCAGTCGGTCTGTGTTATTTGATCTCTATATACACAGAGATACACAAAAACAGGAAAGTAACAAGGTTTTCAAAAACCTAGCTTAACATTTAAAAGTATGCTGGAGACAGTCAAGTTCATATACTTTTATAATTAAGGAGTACAGTCCCTAGCCTCCTGGAATAAAAAGTAGTTAAACTTATATTCTGTTTTTCACTGTTTATAAACTAGGTCAGTTTCTATATTCTCATCCCAGTCACTAGTGGTATTCCCTCATTTTGTTTTCACATTGAACTCTAGGTCTACGTGTATCTAATATCACCAAAAGCCAAATCTGCCTAATCTCCTGTGCTCAGGCCAGAGCCATGTGTTCCTATTAAAGAAAAAAATAAGCTGGGGAGCCTTCCACCTTAATTCATGCAGCTGAATATTTGTATACCAATATAATTTTCATAGGGAATAAACTAGATATCTACGTAAAACAGGATATGGAAAAATGGAACAGGTAAGTGAAATATTTCAGTCCTAGAAAGTGTGTAGCTGGAAAGGAGCAACAATCTTTTTTTTTTTCTTTTTTAAATTTTTTATTTTTTTACTTTATTGTTGTTCAGTTATAGTTGTCGGAACAATCTTGCTAAGGAGATTCTTTCTCTGCAGATGATAAAAACCCACATGGACTGCCAATAACTTTCGACATATCTGAGGAGGGGTATAGGGGTGAACAGGTACCCACAGAATTAAAACCTCAATTTTCCATGGCCCTTGACAAAGAGTAACTACACTCATTGTAAATATTGACCTTTCAGGGAACCTGTGTGACATGGTATTACAATAAAAGGGAGACCTCCCAATAACAACATCTTTTTTCTTATGTATACTTTTATATTTATGGCACAGGCTTTTTACATGGCATATACAATAGGAGTATAAAATACAAAACATTTTCGGAGCTTTTACTTACCTACTTGCCTTCTTCTTTTCACAATTCAATGCACAAAATAAATTCTATGTAAAAAAATAGTGCTTTTACTGTCCCCATATAGTTACTTATCCCAATGACCCAACATCAAGCTGGCTGCATGCACAGACGGAGTTCTGTCCCAGTCTCCATGATTATACTATGAGGCAAACTTGTGACGGCATTCCAATAAAATATTATCTGAAGGGCACCATATGCTCAGGGTGTGATCTTAAAATAGCATTTGCCTGTTTTGAAGGCAAGTTACTTAACCACACTGTCCATCTTTTTCCCCATATGTAGTTAAAGCGAATTCATGCATCTCACCTTGGGAAATGTAGCCCTAATGTTTCACGTCTAAGAGAGAAAAAAACTCCTATGGAACATGGTAAGCAGGCCCCGCGTGTGTAACAGCAGAATTTTTTGTGGGAATCAGGATAGTCTATTTCTTAGCATTAAAACTTGCTCTTGCTAAAATCTCTCTCTCCCTGGATCGAAAGAACAAATGCTAATGCATACCTAGCTTCCTCAGACCAGTGTTGACAATCCTTTCAAGTTCAGCCCAAGCCTGTTGTCTTTCCATTTGCATATCTCTCCTTTTGATGTACCTTCCTGGATATCTACTGCCTAACTCAAATCTACAATCTATGCATAGTTAATGAAGACCATTCTGATGTAATGTCCCCTAGAACAGCAATAAAAAGCCAGTCAACAGGATGCTTGGGGCCTCTCCCAGATGATAAAGGAGGGGTTGCGTGGTCCTGGATTTTTCTAGTCCAGTATACTCTATGTGAATTTATTCACACACCTGCCATGGCATACGAATCCTGCTGGCCAGAATTCGCGACATGTAGTCATGATCCTATTTAATAAGGACAACAGAAATATTTAGAGATTGCCTTTAAAATAAAACAAATAAATAAACTAGTTTGTTAGAAAGATATGTGCAATGTAAGTTTGAGACAGAATTATATATACTTAATGCACAAAGAAACATATATTTGAAGAGTGTTGAAATCATATTTGACATTTGCAGAATTAAAGGAAACACAGGTGAAATATCAACATGTTTGCCTCCAGAATGAGCACACTGAACTTGGTAGCTCACAGTACAATTTCAGCTAAACCTTTCTATAACTATCTGATTATGAATTTTCAAAATGTTAAACACATATAAGCAAAGAGTAATAATAAGCAAAGCTTAGAGTCATAATCATTTGTAGTTAATCTTCTGAATCCAGATTAAGCTGTTTACTCCACACTCTTAATTTCAGCTATTACTGCCCCCAAAACTGACCTTCAGTGAGCAATGGCTCCACTTCTCGTCTGGAGGCCAGAACCTTGCTTTCTTTCCACGAATAATTGCATTGATTATATACAATGTTTCAAATGGAAAACCTGAGCAAAACAAAGTCTATGCTTTGTTAAATGATTTATATGTATGCCTTTATTATGAAATTCATTTGCTAAGCTGGTTTCTTCCCAAAGAGTCTATTTTTATGTTGTCTTGGCATTGATGCTACATCACCTTGAAGTTATTTTTTCAGCCCTGGCTGGTGTAGTTCAGTGGATTGAGTGCAGGCTGGGAACCAGAGGGTCCCGGTTCGATTCCCAGTCAGGGCACATGCCTGGGTTACAGGCCAGGTCCCCAGGGGGGCCATGTGAGAGGCAACCATACATTGCTGTTTCTCCCTCTCTTTCTCCCTCCCTTCCCCTCTCTCTAAAAATAAATAAAATATTTTTAAAAAATTATTTTTTCAGTCACAATGAAACAAGTAACTCCATGTAAACTGCATTCATATATGGAGCTATATAAAAATCTCAAGTAAAAGATCAAAAGTAAAACAAATAGACTCACTCATTTGAAAAAAGAGATGAAGATGAAGAACAACTCACTGTTTTCATCCTTGCCCTGTTTCGGTCACTACTGCTTCCTCTGATCAATGAGCTTAATACCATCAGATATGGCCAGGATATGGTTTGTGCAAACTTCTTTGTGTCTCTCAACAAATGAAAATCTGGATAAGCAAGCTATTGCATAAAAATGTAAATATAGTCACAGTAATATAAAATATTATAAAAACCAAATATAGTTGGAAAAGTTATCAAACTAATTATGTTGGATATTCCTTGAGCTATGGGTTATTTAGAAATATCAGTGGACAAAATAGTGATAAAAGGTTCTTTCATGGAAAATGAGTTTTTAGTAGTGTAAAAGTCTACTAACAAATATTCAATGAATATTCACAAAATCAATCAGTTGCATCACTCTAGGCAACAAGCTGGCATTTCTAGCAAAAATCTATACAGCATATACTGGAATTAAAGTCATTTTCAAGTGACATCACCACCCTTTAGTAAAAACTTAGAGGAATGGCAGATACAGTATGTAGTCTACAAGAAATGTTCCTTGGATAGCTTTGGCAATTTTCACAGTTCTTTGAATTAACTGGAAACATCATATAGTACAAACGACTAAATCAGAGATAACTCAATCACAAAAGGCAAGCATTGGCAAACAGAGGATTTGACCTAAGAAGACATAATGAGAAACTTATTCTGTAATTTATAGAAACTCATTCTATAAATTGGGCTAGAAAAATAAGTATTATTTTAATTCTTTCCAAGTTCTTTGGTCTAAAATATATATGCTACTTTCCGTGTAGTTTAGGATTAGATTTTGGCCTTGTGTCTGTGCCTCAGATGAGTGCAGGAGGGAGAGTTATCACAGCAGTTGAAGGGGGAGTGGATGACTGATGAGGCAATTTGCCCTTTCTAGATCCACAGCTCCATTCTTTAATCTAACCTTCTATCCTGGAAAAAAAAAAAAGGGAGTAAAATCTCTGAAATGTAACACTTTCCAAATAGAACCGTTTCAGAAACCCAATTACCATCTCATTCATCCATTCTTTCTCTCCTTCTATCTCTCTCTTCTTTACAGTAACTAAAATCAGAAATTCAGTTATAAACTCAACAGAACAGCAAGTCTCTATTTGTATCAATTTCCCACTAATATTTGATGAAGCAAATTTCTCCAAATTTCCACCCAGCCTATGTAAAAACAGTTGCATTTTATCTATACTTCTAAATTATAAAATTCTGTATGGTGTTATATTTTAGAGGCAAATAAAGCAGCTCAAGAGAATAGTTTGTGGTCAAAGACTTTTGTGGGATGAATATAATTTGCCCCAATTTAAACTAGAATAAATATCCATGAGATACTTATCAGTCTTTCTATTTAGCTCAGTCTTTAACAAATATAGATAGTATAGTATGAACACGTTCATTTTCCATGTGACCAGGTCAGATAACTTGGCAATGGCAATGGCTGACATTTCTTAGGGAAAAATCTATCAACTTTAATTGAGTGCAGTGCAAGATAGCCACCAACATGATTTTATTTTATTAAAGATTTCCCAGGATGGGAGAAATTTCATTCATGGACCTGACAAGCATAGTGATTGCTTTTCCTCTGGGTAATAAAACCAGCTACATTTCTCTCGCTTTTGCCTGTAGTTCATAAATGCAAAAGAAAAGCAATTATCACATGAAATATGTGCCTAAGGTACTCTTCCTGCATTAGTTAGTAGGCATCTATTTCCTTTCACTTCAGGGTCTTTGGAAGGAAAGGAAAATCTCACACCACATAAGGTATGTCCCCAATAAACTATTTGTGACACTTGGAGGGTCACTTTTTAATCTGTTTTACAGACTCTAATTTAGACAGAATTCAGTTTTTTCTGTAATAATGGCCAGAGAGATTTCCTCAAGCCTCTTATTTTAAAGAACAAAGACTTAAAAAGAGTAAAAGTTCTGACAGTCATCTTCTAACAGTTTTTCTTTCTTTTTTTTTTCATTTTTGAATGTTTGATTTAAAACAAGTAAGATGGGTAACTAACTGACTTGAGGTATACATAAAAATTTTTATATCCCTTTTAAAATTATAGTTATTACTCACAGATCTTTCACAGATGTTTTCTCTTTGCTTTAAACATGAAATTTGACTTAGGTGTACACTATTTCCTAAATAATATTCATAAATAATAAAAAAGTGAAAAAATATACCCTAAGTTTGGGATATTCTATGCTAAATCTCAGGCTGAGAGTAAAAGAAAAGATATATCAGGTTGATAATAAAAAGACTACTTCAATTATTTGGGGGGTTAAAGTAATGAGTTGATTAGTTAGTAAAATAATCAATTTCATTTGGCATAACCTATCAATAACTCCATTTTTCATTCATGTTTGGATATTCTCTCTAATTTCATCTAGTATAGATTTGAAGTCACAGCATCAAACACAAGATGTGGAAAACAGAGTCCTCAATAACGTGTTTAATTGAATAAATAAAAATCATTAATTAATTTTTGAAGTGTCCGCCCAATATTTATCCAAATGTCCATGCATAATCAAATATACACCTATGCATACATCAGGAGCAGTGCTAAATGCAAAGAACACAGTGATGAATGAGATAGACATTGCTGTAGCTGTCATGGAACTTAAAGATTCTAGTGAGGGTGAAAATTTGTAAACACATTTTTTTATTTAAAAAATCACAACTTTTGATATATTCAGTGCAAGCAAAAATGGGGCTGGGGAAGTGATTGGGTAATTTTCTTAGACTTAAGGAAAGTATTACTGAGGAAGGAACTCTCTAAGCAAAAATCTCAAGGAAAAGAGGTAGCCAGTCATTGTATGAACTGACAGGAAAGAAGGAAGAAGGAAGGAATGGAGGAAGGAAATACTTGCAAGTCCTGGAATATTCTTTCTCTAGAATTACTCTTCCACAGCAATATTATTCCTATGCAATGATCATGAGCAAAGAATAGAAAAGAGTCAGAAATGGAAAGGTGAAAAAAATGCCTTGGCTGTCACAAATAAAAATATATTCATATGCAAACTAAAGAGGAATACATTGTGCATGGATCCCAAGAAAAATTATGTAATACATTTCTAAATATATTGAATATCACTTATAAAAATAATCACGGGTAATTAGTATCTGTTCATTAATAACAAGTATAGCCAGATTTAACTATTTTCCTAGATTGATCATGCAAAATTGCTAAGGACAGATGTCTGGATTTCCACAGGGCATTCAAAATCCTGCAGTGCCACTCTTGTACATAACAGGGGGAAATATGTGCTATGGAATAATGAAGTTATATAGATATATAATTAACAATTATTAATATGTAATGTCAAATTAAGAAGATTTTCTCCAGCGTTATGCTATAGAAGTCTGCTACTCTAGCTTAACAATTAAATAAGAAACCGAAAGCTTCCCATTAAGATGCAGGTGTGATAGACATGCTTTGCCTCATTTCACAACCATAAGAAGGAATATGACTAACTTAAGAAAACACTGAGACCTGTCAGAAAATCACCCCCAAAACACCCAGAACTGTACAGAAGTCCAACAACCAAGGATTTAAAGCAGCTATATTCATTTAGATGGGTAGGAGGGGCAGAGACAGGGAGACAGGCAGAGAGGACTAGGTATGGTAGCGGCAAGCTGGGGGCAGAGAGGTGGAGAGGTGGTGAGAGCCTGGTGGGTGGAGGGTGTTGCCCCACATTCACATGTGGTGGATAAAATCATGGGACACCTTTTAAGCAAGCAAGCCCAGTCCCAGGCCATACTATGCAGCCCAGGGTTCCAGCGTTGGTAAACAAAGTCACATAACATCTGGCTGTAAACCCAATGGAGGTTGGGGCAGAGGAAGAAACTGCTTGTACATAAAAAAACCCACCCAACCTGGGAATCACAACAGTAGTCAAAGGGGTGCCAGTCACATATGGGGGGCAGGTGGAGTGACTGGAAATGGGGAGAGGGCCAGGCAAGCCCCAAGAAATTAGACAAGCATTCAAATCAAATCAGACAGGTCTCCTCTTTGACCCCTCCCCACCCCAGGGAGCCTTGATGGCTCTGCCCATCCAATACCTAAGGCCCCACCCCATACAACTTAACAGGTGTGATAAAATGGAATCAAACCAGCTCTACCTACTACACTGTCACATAGAGGCTGCCAAAATCAGGGCACAAAGAAATATGGCCCAAATGAAGGAACAGAAAAGAACCCAAGAAAAATAACTAAGCAATGTGGAGATAGCCAACCTATCAGATGCAGAGTTCAAAATACTGGTGATCAGAATGCTCAAAGATCTCATAGAATATGGCACAAGCATAAGGGAAGAAATGAGGGCTCTACTAAGGGAAATAAAAAAAAATCCACAGGAAACCAACAGTGAAGGGAAGGAAGACAGGATTCAAATCAATGATTAGGAACATAAAGAAGAAATAAACCTTCAACCAGAACAAAATGAAGAAATAAAAATTCAAAAAAACAAGGAGAATTTAAGAAGACTATGGGACATCTCCAAGAGGACCAACATCTGAATCATAGGGATACCAGATGAAGAAGAGGAAGAGCAAGTAATTGAAAACTTATTTGAAAAAAGTAATGAAAGAAAACTTCTCTAATTTAGTGAAGGAAATATACATACAAGTCTAGGAAGCACACAGAGTTCCAAACAAGTAGAATCCAAAGAGGTTCACACCAAGGCACATCATAATTAAAATACAAAAGATTAAAGATAAAGATAGAATTTTAAAAGCATCAAGATAAAGGAAGAGAGTAACCTACAAAGGAGTTCCCATAAGACTGTCAGCTGATTTCTTAAAAGAAACTTTGCAGGCAAGGGAACGGCAAAAACTATTCACAGTGATGAAAAGCAAGGACTTACAACCAAGATTACTCTATCGAGCAAAGCTATCATTTAGAATTAAAGGAGAGATAAAGTGCTTCCCAGACAAGGTAAAGCTAAAGGAGTTCATCATCACAAAGCCCTTATTATATGAAATGTTAAAGGGGCTTATTTAGGAAAAGGACAAGATAAAAACTATGGACATTAAAATGACAACAAACTCACAGCCATCAACAACTGAATAACAAAAACAAAAACAAACTAAGGAAACAACTAGAACAGGAATAGAACCATAGATATGGAGATTTGAAGGGTTCTCAGCTGGGAGGGGGAAGAGGAAAAATGGGGGAAAAGGTATAGGGATTTAGAAGCATAACTGGGTAGGTACAAAATAGACAAGAGGATGTTAAGAACAATATAGGCAATGGAGAAGCCAAAGAAATTACATGCACAACCCAAGGCCATGAACTAAAGAAGGGAGATTGCTGGAGGGAAAAGAGGGAACTGGGAGGAGAGAGACAAAGGGGGAAAAGTTGGAACAACTGTAATAGC
Source organism: Micronycteris hirsuta (assembly GCA_004026765.1). Lineage (NCBI taxonomy): Eukaryota > Metazoa > Chordata > Mammalia > Chiroptera > Phyllostomidae > Micronycteris > Micronycteris hirsuta. The sequence continues at coordinate 19,887 of PVJI01018251.1, read as the reverse complement.
TTAATCAATAAAATATACTTTAAAAAAAGAAAAAAAGAAGAATTAAATAAGAAACCCAGCCCTGGCTGGTGTGACTCAGTGGATTGAGTGCTGGCCTGTGAACCAAAGAGTCGCTGGTTGTAATCCCAGTCAGGGCACATGCCTGGGGCCAGGTCCCCAGTAGGGGGTGTGCAAGAAGCAACCACACATTGATGTTTCTCTCCCTCTCCTCCCACCCTTCCCCTCTGTCTAACAGTAAATAAACAAAATCTTCTTAAAAAAGAAATGAGAAACCCAGATGATGATACAGACATTATTAGTAGAGCATCTAAGATGTCTGGGAAGAAACAGAGCATTATTAGCTAGTTATGATTTCCTTACCAAGTGATCCTTCTAAACTTTCATATTTGGATCCCAGGATGATTATTTAGAGATATACAGTATACTGTCAATCTTTCTTCTATGTAACATCCCTTTGAACACTTTAAAAAAAATGTATTTGCATTCAGTCTTTTTCAAGTCAATCATCCCTTATATCTCTGCTCTTGCTCTTAAGTACTGACAATCCTGGTTAAATTTCTCTACACACATTTCAGCTTATCAAATGCTAAAGTGTGGCTGCAAGTTGTGAACCCAGTATACACATTCCAAAGATGAAATGTGCTGCCTAAGGAGATGGTCAGCTCTCTAATATTGGAAATCTGAAGCTAGATGATGACTTGGAGCTCAGTAGAGTAGAGGAATCTCCTTCAATTAGCTCTATGGTCTTTAAGGCCTCTAGCATGTAAAATATCATCCATCAACAATGGTTAAGTTACATAAATTTTATGTGAACACATGGTTGAGCTAAGTATTGTATAATAGTTGATCAATAATTTTGGCAAACAAGTGCTATTATGAATTCAGAAGTATAGGGGTAAAATCAGTAAAGGAAAATCACATTATACAAAGAAATAGTTCTTAGTTGAAAAGTTCTACCAGTTATCTGTTATGTTGTAGCCTTTCTTACTGAAGTTGTTTTATTTTTAATTTGTAAAACCAGCTTAATGCATGGTATACCTGTGATCTGTGTTAATGCTTTTTCTCTATTAAAGTAGAGATAAAGCATTACCTCTACTGGCTAATTGACTAGGATGACTAAACCTGGTTTATCGGCATGGCCGAGCAATTTAAAAAATTAAGTTACTGAGCTATTTATGTGTAAGCTGAAATAATAGATTTTTAATGGCATATTATACTAAACGCAGGTGTGATGACTTTTCAAAAAGATATTAACCGAGAAAATGTGAATTTTATAGAGAAATAAATCATGTATTTTGAGTTTAGTCTCTAAATTACTCTTTACCTTAATTGCCTCATCTTTGAATTATACTTTGATGCTGTTACCATATCCTTCCTAGTATAGTTTTGTAATTATAGCTTATCTTTAATTGGTGAAGGAATACACATTTTAATGACAAAATTAATGACTATGTGAATAATTGATTGAATGAATGCAATGAGTATTTGGTGAGCACTTGGGGTCTGTGAGAGATGAAGTTCAAGAAAAACAGCCTTGAAATTTTACTAAACAATTCTTACAAACTGGTTATAGCTAAAGTCATTTGAATTTGTAATAGTTAACTGATACTATTAGAAGTGTATTTAAGAGTGCCAATGGAAACCAGGAGCTGAAAGGGTCAGAACATACATGATTATTTTGCAGTATAGGTTCAGCACATACTCTCATAACCATAGATTTTTTAAAATCCACTTTAGAGAGAAAGGAAGGGAGAGAGAGAGAGAGATAAATATTGATGTGAGAGAGAAACATCGATAGGCTGCCTCCCTCACGTGCCCCACCTTGGGATCAAACCCACAATATGGGCATGTGCCTTGACCAGGAATCGAACCCACTGACTTTTGGTGTATGGGACAATCCTCCAACCAACTGAGCAACCCCGCCAGGACTCAGAATCATAGATTTTATAAACTCCTGAAATCCTGAGAAAAATAAAAGATTCTAATAATCAACTTAAGAATTACCAAAAAAAAAAATTAGCACTGTGTTTGAGAATGATTGTGAATCATTTGAACTGATTATAATAAGACTATCATAAGATTATCTTCATCATAGCAAAAATTGAGAACAACAACTTGATAATAATACAGTTTGTGAACTGAAAACCAAATACAGGGGTTGGCACAAATAATGCCCCTTTCTTATTACAAAATCATAAGCATGAAATTCTGTAATATAACAATATCACACTCAAGCACGTCATATGACATTTTAGGCAAAATGTTCAAATTAAAACTATAAATTATTGCACCCATATTATTACCCTACCAACCACACTCAAGCAGGTCTTACTTATGCTGGACCCTGTTTATACCATGCATGTTACATATGTAATCACTTTTACTCATACAAATATTGAAAGACTTGTATCTTAACCCCCATTTTATGAAGTACAAAATCTGTAGTATTTAATATCATTATTAGTTGAAAATGAACCCCACCACACACACTAAAAGTGCCTCCAAAAGTAAAAATTACCCATTGTAACTAAAAGAAGTGAAATTTGCCCGGTTGGTGTAGCTTGGTGGATTGAGTGCAGGCTGGGAACCAGAGGGTCCTGGTTTGATTCCCAGTTGGTGCACATGCCTGGGTTGCGGGCCAGGTCCCCAATGAGGGCCATGTGAGAGGCAACCATACATTGCTCTTTCTCCCTCCCTTCTACTCTCTCTGAAAATAAATAAATAAAATCTTTAAAAAAAAAAACGCAAAAAAAAAAGAATAAAAAGAAGTGAAATTTGCCTTGGTATTTCTCCATCAAAAAATTTTTTCTAAGTTTTTGATATATAATATTCTGTATTTCTCTATAGGCCTGAAAAATTAGTATTTCTTGTATTTTTGTAAGTAAATTCAAATATATGCATATTTGTACATTTTCAAAGTTTTTTAACACAAGGTTCCATTTTTTTAAAAAAAGAAGATTGGGACAGATGCTGCGTGTCACATATATATTTTTCTATATTTTTATTTTTCATGTTAAAGTCTGAGAAATTTTTATGGCTAAAAATTGCCTTTTAAAATATTGTCTGGACATATACTCTATTAAAACTATATTAAAGTACCTATTATTCCACACCATTTTCAAAAATAAACATCATTAAACTTTCCTTATCAATATTGGTAATTAATCAGTAAAACAATTAGTGTCAACCATTACTGTTTGTAATCAGTTTTCAGAGAGACAATTCATACTGTTTCAAGTTAGCAGCAGGTAAGCAAACCTTGATCCACTGGTCCAAGTTTTCTTCGTAGATATAGAACATAGGATTAGATTTGCCCTGTTGAGATTATTTTGATGGCTATTTCAGCAACTGACAGTGTGATTATCAAACAGCAGTGAACAATAAAATCAACAACAGTTTAGCGTTTGTTATCTCAGAAAATTTTAGTATCACTCCCATTTACTTCCTTTTGAGACGGTTAGGCCTCAGTCTTAAAATACCAAGGAAGATAGAAGATAGAATCTTACTCATGCCTCTCACATCAAAAACATTAATTTTTACCCTTGAGATGTTTACAATTTAATGATGAGTCTCATGTGTAAAACAAGGTTTAAAAATTTAAACCAACATGGTAGCACTGTATAGTCTTCATGAATATGGAAGAAGCAGGATAAAGTTTGATGAGTGGCAAAGCCCTAAATTTACAGGGCAGCTAAGGATTTGTTTTTGTTTTTAAATTACAGAAAGCACCTTCGGATCTTCATGATTATCTCTATTATCGTCTATTCCACAGCACTATAGGAAGTAAAAAAAATTGTGCAATCATCAGCAAGTAAGCTAACTCATTGTGGCTAGTAAATTAGGAGAGATAAGAAAGTGACGTTTACCACACCAATAGAAACTGATTAAAGAAAGGAAGTAATCACTCTCCCTCAACTTTGGTCACCAACAAAAGAGTGCGAATGCAGAGCATTGCAGATCCCTGCAGCTCTGGCCTCACCGCAGTACTTACTGTGCGCTCCATCTCTGTCATAGATCTGCTAGCCAAATTTGACCTTAAGAACTAACTACCTCTTAGAGATATACTGATGATTTATATACACTTAAAAATCAGAGAAAAATTAACTTTCTCACACAACTACCCTGTATTTTCAGAAAATTAAGATCATTTATAAAAATAATACTATCTAGTAGAGGTCACAGGCAAAATGTATACATCTTTGTAAAATATACCTCTATTATCAAAGTTGCCTATTTGGTGAAGAGTGGACACACTCCAAAGCCTAAGCATGTGCAATATATCCACACATGGACAGAAAACACACACATACACTCCCAGTTTTAGCCATCAAATATCTCATCACCTTGATGTCAAATACATACAAATCAGTCATGCTTATATATGGATGAATTTACTTAGCTCTATTTCAAAACTGAAGTTTCTTTGCTGCTAACCTCTGAACTTGAATTTATGCTCTAGGCACAGAACTGAAAAAAATCCCTTTCCGGTGTCCAAAGTTGATGTATCTGAGTATTTGACTAGATAACCCCACAAAATACCAAGTCTTTCTGAGTTAGAGTATGTGGTCTCTGAACAAGGCCACCTCATGGATTGGAGTCTTGGGTCTGAATCTGAGTTCTATGGCTAGAACATTGTAATAGCCAAAGTCTTCTTAATTTTATGAGGATCTGTGAGTATCACTTGCTATGAGACATGAGTAAAATTATATGAATTTTTGAGTATTTTAAATTTAGGAAATTTAATTAACGCAAAGATTACTTTATTTCCTAAACTCATACTCTTTATCAATACAACCTTTTAAAGACACACACACACACACACACACACATATATATAGAGAGAGAAGTAGATTGCTTTAAAAGGTGTGCAGCTTAAAATATGAAGTGATAGAGGAATGATTTATTGCAGTATTCCAAAGCAAATGCACTTATAAGAAGTTTCAACCAATCAGAGCTGCTATACAAATTATTGAGGTTTTTCTGTATTGTTCTGCCTACTGATCTCCATGGAGATCACAAAGCCATGGGGCCATGGAATTGCCACATATAGCAGCTCTAGGAAGAAAGGAATCAACATTTCCCTTATCTGTACCTCCAACTTTCCCCTCGTATGTTATGTGAGAGAAATGTTTTCATCATTTCTTGGTACATTACCCACCTATAGAACCAGTAAGACTCCCCACCCCCCAGAAAGATACAAGTTTAAATGCCAAGCTAATAATATAACAATATTAACTTAGTAATGTGGACCTAAACTCAGCACAAATGTGAAAGGTAAGGTAGAGAAGACAGTGGGTGTAGGGAAGGGATAGGGGAGTTAGCATTTACAGGTCATTAGCCAGAAAACCAAGTACAGCCTGTGGAGTGGGATGCAAGCTCATGTTAGCACTGCTGTAAACTTCAGACCACTCTTCTCCAGCAAACGCAGGAGTGTGCTTCAAACAGTTCAGAGGACTGAATGGAAATAACATATTCCAAACTTTCATAATACCAGCACATAAAACAGTAAGTGTCTACATAGACTGTAAATGCTTCCTCAGAATTGAAGCAATTCTACTTTCTCCAAAGTACTTCATTTCAAATGGCTAGTGTAGGCACATTCTTTATCTTCAATACTTCATTTACTTTATGCAGTCTAACAACTGTTAGATAATTTGGGAATAGTGCTAATATGAGAAAACACTAGAAAATCTTTAAAGCTTAACAAGAGAAAAACTTTATAGAGTGTGAAAAAAATACAACTCCATTCATGTCTTCATTGTTTCCCTGGTGAATTTTATGTTAGAAAGACTGCTATGATTTTAGTACTAATACAATTTATTCACCCAGATCTAGGATAGAGAGTGATTAGAGTTTTAAAATAATACACAACATTTTTTATTAGAAAGACAAGATTGTTGGAAAATCTTGAAGTTGCATTCTCTAAAGGTTTGTAATCTAAGTATCCCTTTATTCAACTGTAATTGACTGTAAATTGAGAGTAAAAATGTAAACAAATGAATAAAATTATTTTTTGTATTACATTTTTTTTTTACTTTGGGCAATAACTAGAGACAGAGCTTAATTTTATTTCAAGCTTATAAATATTCCCTCACAAAATTCCTACACAATTACAATGCTTTGGCTAGAAGGAAATTGAACACATAGGTTTTGTTTTAATTATCTGCTAAACATTTTAGAGAACATCCCCAATAAAGAATAGTGCTAAAGGATACATTTCTTGATTAAGAGATAAATTTAGAACAAATATTATTAATCATTAATCACTGAGTTAATTAAAATAAACTCTCATAGGTGCCTTTATGTAGATGCACATACACCCAAAGTACACTTTTGGATATTTATGATGTTCCCTGGTGCTAGAGAAAGAAAAGCAATGAATAGAGTTGGATATAAAACTTGCCTCTGCCTTTCCAAAACTTTCATTCTAATAAATTTAAGAATACTCTTGACCCTTAATATACAATCTAGTTAGAGTGTTAAACAACACAAGTGAATACAATTACAGAATAACAGCTTAACGTAGTGTAGTGGGAGCGTGCATGCTGTTGAACTTCACAAATTGGTTGTTTTGTTAGAGACGGCTTCAAGGGGTAGGCGGGACTTGAAGAATATTTAAGATGTGGAAAGGCAGGCAGTTAGGGGTGAAAATATGTAACCTAAACCTAGAGGACAGGCGGAAATTCCAACAGCTTAACTGAAAGATGAGTTATGGTGCTGAGTGGAAAATAAGGCTGAATTAGTGGAGCATGTATCCGTTTATTATATTCAGCCACATATAACAGAGACTTGACTGCAATGATTAAACCAAAGAACAGATTATTTTTCTCCGAAAACAAGGAATCTGAAGGTAGATAGCTCAGGGATAAAGGTGCTCTAAGGCACCTTTAGGTTCTAGATCCCCTCTCTTTCTGTTCTGCCAGTCTTACCACCTTTAGCCTGCTAGTTACAACATGCCTCTGCAGTGCAAGCAAGGTATCTGTGTTCGAGGCAGATAAAGGGCAAAAAGAAACACACCTTTCCTGAAAGCTTCAGGTAAACTAACCTCTCTCATATTCCCAAACCATGTCACACAGTCACCTCCATGTACAAGGGACCTGGGAAATCATGTTCTGTTTTATTTTATTTTTAACTGGCCACAGTGCCATGCTTATGCACCAGAGAAGAAATAAAGGGAAAATGTAGGTTGGGAAAGCAAGATGCAGTATCTGCTTAAGATAGATCCAAAATTTAAAAAAAAAATTAAAAATCCAATCAATAAGTAGTAATGAACTATTTTAAGTTTCTTAACAAGACAATTGGCAGAGAACCAGTGCTTCAAAAAACTGAGTTTGGCATCAGTAATATGGAAAAAAGAAAGGCAATCACAGAAGGAAGAAGGAGAATGACCCAGAACCATGCTGCAGTCTCATACAAAATGTAATGAGAGCCTTTGTTTATGTACTGATAATAGAAATGGGAAGATAATGAGGAGACATTTCCATATCTGAACAGGATGCCATCTTACATAGGTATTGAAGGACAGGGAAAAGTAAATATTATGGGCCATAACCAGGTGTTCTTGATCTCTACAGTGAAAAGAACAAGATTAAATCAGCTTAAAGTGCAGCTAGAGAGATCAAGGATAGATCTAACTTTCAGAAGATAAGGGAATATAAGCACAAGAGAAGATATCCACTTCGGCTGCTTCTAGCACTTGGCTATTGTAAATTGTGCTACAACCTAAGTACCCATCAGTAAATGAGTGGATAAAAAAACTATGGTACATTTACACAATGGAATACTACACAGCAGAAAGAAAGAAGGAGCTCCTACTCTTTGTGACAGCATGGATGGAACTGGAGAGCATCTTGCTAAGTGAAATAAGCCAGGTGGTGAAAGACAAATACCATATGATCTCATGTATAAAAGGATCCTAATCAGCAAAATAAACAAGCAAGCAAAATATAACATTGAAATAAAGAACAAACTGACAGTAACAGAGGGGAGTGGGGAAAGGGATAATGGGGGAAAGAAGGGGAAGGGTCATCAAGGAACATGTATAAAGGACCCATGGACAAACCAAAGCAGGGTAGGATTGAGGGTGGGAGGTGGGGGTCGGTGTGGTTGGGAGACTGGTGGGGGAAAATGTAGACAACTGTACTTGAACAACAATTTAAAAAAAAAGGCAGATCTCCAAAGGAAATCTTGCAGTATCTGCCACCTACCTAATACTGCTTAGATACAGATTGGTAGGAAGGGCTCTCTCACTTTATATCCCTTTAATTATTTGCATAAAATATTGGCAGCAACACTTCTTGAAAATAAACTAGTAAGACTTAAGCAGTCAAAGAAAGAAGAAAAGTAGGAAATTTCAAAACAACGATTTCATATTTTTCCCTCAGAAAACAAATAGGGGTTGAATCCAAAATTAGCTGAGTTCATTCTTAAAAGTTATTTATTTTTATTGTAGCATCCAAGATTATTTGGAAATCAACTCCTTCCTAGCCACCAATAGAAAGAAATTTGAATCAGGAACTCCGGATATTAGTGTAATTTTCCAACAGATCTTGATCTTAACAGTGCATAACATGTACCCTTAATAAGCCTTTTAGAAAATAAACTTAACATAAATTGATTTATTTCTCATTATTTTATAAGTTGGTGGTTAAGAATCGAAGTAAATGGAGCAAAAGAGGACCATGAAGAATTCAGGCACAACAAATGGAAATATCTACCATCATTTGAAGCTTAATGTTAACAATAGTAGAAATATAATAATATTGTGTACCTATTGTGTACAGACAAAGTGATAAATATATATTTGCGAGTTGAGTGCTTTCATTACTTTTAAGTTACAGATAGATAACCTGAGACTTAGATGAAAGGCAATTTGCCCAAGGTCACATACACAGTAAGTGACATCTCTGAATTGAACACAGGTTCTTTGGAGTCCTGAGTGTGAAGTTTCAACTGCTATGATATACATTGACCAAAATTTTTTAAAAAGTTTATACCACTCTGTTGTAGATAAAGCTTCCAGGACAAATTCTTTTCGCCATTCAAGTGCTAGAAATGACTATTTAGAAAGAAAGTAAAATTATAGTTTATTATGATCTATTTACTAGTTTAATATGTATCCTAAATTAAATTTTGTGAAACTCAGTTCTTTAATTGAAAGGATTAACACTTGCTTCCTGCCAAACTTTGAAACACCTTATGGAAAAGTAATTAAGGTGAAAGTTTTAATTACTCTAACGCATAGCACAAGAGAGACATGGTGTGAGTTAAACAGGTGACCAAATATTTTGTAAAAAATAAGAAGTAAGCAAAAAGAACCAGATTTTTTTAAAAGTGAATTAAAATCTAATAAAATATATAAAACTTCACTATACTTTGAATAAAACATTTTTATAATCTTCCCCACACTTATTCTTCATTACTGTCACTATCCTTAAATTAAGCCTTAAAAACATATCTAGAATATTTATTTCTCATAAAACTAACCTCCTTACTTTCTATATATCCATTAGTTACATTTACATCTTATTCTTAGATTAATCTTTTGAAACATGGTTACAATCACACTTCACTGCTCAAAATTTTTAATGGTCTCCTATTACCATGATAAAATATTATTATAGTTGTTATCATTATTGATATTAGCTTTCTTTTCATTTACTGTGCACTTTCTATGTGCCAAGAACACTTTATACATTGTCTCACTTTACCCTCATAAATATGTTGAAATCTACGTTATCATGCCCTTGCAGATGAGAAACTGAGTCTTAGCAATGTGGCACAGACCACCCAAAAGCCCTAAGACAGAGCTTAGATTCAAACAAGCAAGAATAAACTTCAAGCTCTTTGTTCTGGCATCTGATATCTCTTATTTTTTTCATATTTTTACTTTTTTTCCATTTACTTTTTTTCACATTTTTTATTATTGTTTAAGTACAGTTGTTTCCATTTTCCGCCCACCCCAGCCTTAAACAATATGGCCCAATGCCCTGGATTTCACACGTCTCTTTTTCAAGCATTGACACAGCTTCAGCTCAGCTCTTCTCAAGAGTGTGTCCTTGTCCCTCCAGTTCAAAGAAACTAAACAATGAACAACTAAACGCTTCTCTGAACAGTAACAGCACTATGTGCATGTTTTTGTCATTAGTTTCTTTTCATAGTTGTTCTAATTACTTAGCTTATCGCCTTTAGAAGGCTAAAACATTTTATAACAGCAAGATCAGTGTCTAACAAATACACATGCTTTACGGAGACTAGCATAGTGACTTGCTGAACCTAATTGTTATATTTGCTACTGAATGAACAAATGAAATAGACTTAAATTGTTATCTGAATTTTAGTTAGGCTTTAGAAAATATTGACAGTAAGAGGTGAGTAATGTGGAATAGTTACTAAGGAAGGAAGTGGACTTTTCTTCTCTGAGGATCTTAAAAAAAGGATAGCTTTTTATCTTCCATGGCAATTTCAAAATGGTTCTATCTGAAGAAATGGGATAGGCTTTAAAGCCACCTAAAAATGATTTCCAATTATTTAACTTTATGAATGAATGAAGAAATTTGGGCCCACCTGAATGAACTAAGCAGAAGATTTAGAAGAAAACAGCTACTAAGAACATATTTCAATATTTTGGTAGGTTATTTTTCTTACTTTTTTTTTTTTTTTTTTTTTTTTTTTGGTGAGTGATGTGAGAGCCTCAGTCGATTTAGTGAAATTTCCAAAAGTCTGGCTAGAGTTTATTCACTCACATAAATCTTCAGGGATAAACGTGACATTCCATAAAAATTTTATAGCAATATTTGAGTTTGGAAAGAAAGGATGAGAAGAAAACCGCTCATGCCACTTTATCGCTTTTCCCTTTCTGTTCAAGGCAAGAACATAACCATATGAAATATAGGACACAAGAAATAAATTAACTATGTTAATGTAGGTTGTAAAATTCTAAAATCGTCTGCAATGCAGGCTGAGGCTATGAGGGAAAGCAGGAACTATTTCACTCTAACTATTTAACCCATAGACTCCTTGCCTCTTTCTTTGTGTAGAGATATGGCTGAAAATGTAGTGCAGAATGATGATGAAATAATACTAAACACATACCTCTTCTGGGCTTCCCATAGGAAAACATGCCTTAGTCACAAGTAATAAAGTAATAAAATACAGAAGCTGCAAAAATCCATCACCAGAGGAAAACAATAATTTGAATGATAAAAAAGGCATTTTTATCTATGCATGATAAGAGATCACTGAATAAAACTAATTACATACCACACCAGAATGGCTGAATTCCCAAAGAAATTGAAAACAGCCTAGGATGAGAGAGAAGAGAAAACCACAGAGCTCAGAAATGATAGAGTCCCCCATAAAAAGAAGGCAAATATTCTGTTCCTGAAAACCCCACCCAGAGTATTCTACTCAGTTGCAAGAAGTGTGCACAAGGAATGCCTGGATATTAGTGACCACATTTTGCCACCAGATGGTATTTGGGATGAGAAAATAGTCCCATCAAGCAGACATAATTTTCCATACACAAACACGTCTGGCGGAGTATAGCCTGCATCTCATGGGTGTCTGCAAGTTATTGTTTCCTTCGGGTCAAGTTCAAATAGTTGGACAAATATGAATGACATTTGCTATTTAGACTGATTCTTGTTATTGATGACTATGGCTTTATGGAGATGATTTATTCTAAAATATTACAAAAGCAGCTTTATTGTGAAAACTGAACAGTAATATCTTAATGATTTTTCTATTCTATATAGTAAGTCAGTTTTCATCCCAAACAAAACTCAGATCTCATGAACTCCCCACAGAGTAATTGTTATGACAACATGTTTATTATTGTTTAGTTTCTGTTACTTTGTTGTTATGTTGTTAGTATTTATAGAGGAATTCTCACAAACTAAACTAAGAAAAAAGTTTAAAAATTGGAAAATTCTCATATGATCATATATTTAAAATAAATTTTCAGGATTAATAGATAATAATCTAGAGTACATACTCAGTTGGAGGGGTACTAGATCTAGGTTTAGGTGATAACTCATGTGTATTGAGCAAATTGCCATGGGTTGAACATGAAAAGCAATGATGACCAATTGAAGAATAATATTCTAGTAATTTTTGTCACATATTAACGAGGAGAAGAATGATGGGAAAAACCTCTGAGAAAAATTAAATGATTCAAAGAGTTGTGTCACTTTATATCCTTTTACTATTACCTCCCCCTTTCTCCCTCTCTCCAGACCCTGGAAATCTCCATTCTACCCTTTGCATCTGTAAGTTCAACTGTTCTGAATTCCACATATGAGTGAGATCATACAGTGTTCGTCTCTCTGTATCTGGCTTATTTCACTTAGTATAATGTCCTCCAGGTCCATCCATGTTGTTGCAAATGACAGGATTTTCTTCTTTTTAAAGGATGAGTAACACTTTCTTGTAAGTATACATCATATTTTCTTTATCCATCTATTCATTGATGGAAACTTAGGTTGTTTCCATATCTTGGCTATTGTGAATAATGCTGCTACGGTCATAGAAATGCATATAAATCTTCAGGATCCTGATTTCATTTCATCTGAATATTTCCCCAGAAGTGAAATTACTGGATTGTATGGTAGTTCTATTTTTAATTTTTTAAAAAACCTCCATTTGGTTTTTCATAATGGCTGCACCATTTACATTCCCACCAACAGTGAACCAAGGTTCAGTTTTTGCTCCATAGCCTCTCCAACACTTACAGTTTCTTTAAAAAAATATCATTCATCTTAAAAAGTGAGAAGTGGTATCTTATTTTGGTTTTGATTTGCATTTCCCTAATGACTATTGATGTTAGCATATTCTCATATACTGTTGGGCATTTGTATGTCTTCTTTGGAGAAATGTCTGTTTAGGTTCTTTGCCTATTTTTATCAAAACATTTGACGTTTGCTATTGAGTTGTAGGAGTTCTTTATATATTTTGGATATTAATTATTTGCCAGCTATATGGTTTACAAATACAATTGACCCTTGAACAACAGAGGTTTGAACTGCCCCGGTCCACTTACACGTGAATTCTTTCAACAAACTAGCACAGTTCATTCAACCCATGCACTTCAAACCTGTTGTTCAAGGTTGCTCTGAAGTTGGGAATCCAAGTTATGTGAGGGCCAATGCAAGTTACACAGAGTTAACCATAGATTTGCTGTGTGCAGGACAGTGCTCCGACAGCTGAGCCAGGTGACCAGCGCAATTACAAGCTGATTTTTGGCTGCACAAGTGATCTGTGCCACTAACCCTTGCACTGTTCTAGAGTCAGCTGGACTTTATTCCCACTCTGTAGATTGACTCTTTGTTTTGATGATTGTTTCCTTTGCAGTGCAGAAGATTTTTAGTAATGTGTCCCACTTCTCTTTTGTTACTTGTGATTATGTCATAGCTGAAAACTCATTGCCAAGACCAATGTGTGAGAGATTTTCCCTGTGTTTCCCTGTGGTTTTAGGTCTTATGTTTAAGTCTTTAATTCATTTCAAGTTGATTTTTGTGTATGATATAAGGTATAGGTTCAATTTCATTCTTTTCCAAGTGAATATTCAATTTTCCAAATGCTGTTTATTGAAAAAATTATGCTTTCCTCATTTTGTATTTTTGGAGCCCTTGTCAAAGATCAGTTGACTGTATCTGTGCAAGTGTATCTCTGGGCTCTCGATTCTGTTTCCCCATTCCACGTGTCAGCTTTTATGACAGTGCTACACAGTTTTCATTACTTCAGCTTTGCACTATAATTTGAAATCAGAATGTATGATGCCTCCAGTTTTGTTTTGCTTTTTGGCTCAAGACTGCTTTGTTTACTTAGAATCCTTTACAGTTCCACAAGAATTTTAGAATTGGTTTTTCTATTCCTCTGAAAAATGCCATTGACATTTTGAAAAGGATTCCATTAAATCTGTAAATAACTTTAGATAGTATGGACAGTTTAACAATACTAATTTTTCCCATCTATGAACATGGATGTGTTTCTATTTATTTGTGTCTCCAATTTTTTTTCATCATAGTTTTATAGTTTTCAGTATACAGGTCTTTCATTGCCTTAGTTAAATTTCTTCCTATGTATTTTATACTTTTTGATGCTATTGTAAATGGGATTTATTTCCTAATATGTTTTCCAGAGAGTTCATTGTTAGTATGCAATTGATTTTTGTATGTTTATTGTATTTTGCAATTTTACTGAATTTGTTAATCAATTTAAACGGTTTTTACATGGAATATTTAGCATTTTCAATACATGATCGTATGGACCACAAAAAGAGATAACTTAAAACACTGCTTTTAATTTGGAAGGTTTTTCTGTGAATAAATTAGTTTGAAGGTCTATTATACAGTATTGTGTATCTAACGATAAAATTGTATACTTAAATTTTTATGCAGGGTAGACCTTATGGTGTGTGTTATATCCACAGATAAATTAGTGATAGTAATAATAACAATAATAAATGGAGTGGGAGGAAACTTTGGGGGTTGTTGTATATTTCTGTGGCCTTGATGGTGATAAAGATTTCATATGCATATACTTATCCCCAATATATTGAGTTATATACATTAAATATGCCCCACTTTCTACATGTCAAAATATATAATTTTTAAAAGATTTTATTTATTTATTTTTAGAGAGGGGGAAAGATGGATAAAGAGAGAGAGAGAGAAATATCAATGTGTGGTTGCCTCTCACATGGCCCCCACTGGGGACCTGGCCCACAACCCAGGCATTGGACTGGAAATCAAATCAGTGACCCTTTGGTTTGCAGCCTGAGCTCAATCCACTGAGCTATGCCAGTTAGGGCTTTAATTTTTATAAATTTAAAAAATCTGAAATAACCCAGAAATGCAAATAAGCAAAGTATTATCTAAGACTAGAGAGTATGAGAAAGTCCTGTTGGCTGAGTGGGTCAGCCCCTTTCTGAACACAATACCTATGTATTGGCAACAGAAACACTTGCCCTTGATACTAGAGCAATGGTTACAGCAATTTGAACTGAAGGGACCGACCACTGAAATAACTCTGGAAAAGCAATGAGATCTCAGGCCCAAATGTCAAAATTCTGATGTCTGATAGCACATCTCACCTTTACCCATGACCTGGTGTAAGGATTTGTGAAACCAGTAGAGCATCAGAGAATTACTGGTGGAAAACTCAAAAACAAAGATGAGAATACAAGCAAAGTTTTAAAAATATTTATTATCAGTGGAGAACCAAACTCAATAATTAGAAGAGCTAAGAGAGAAGACAGTTATTAGAACAATAACAAACATGTTAAAAAAAACTGTAACAATACATCTAGTGGGCTAGAGAGAACATTAAATCCATGGTACTGTAGTTATCAAAAAAAGACTGTGGACTTTAAAAACATAAAATCATTTCCATATAAATATCTTAGGCACAGCTGGAAATGATTAGTACTTAGAAAATTTAAGGGACAGTCTCTGGAAAAATAAGGTGGAAAACCCCAAATGTTTAATATAACAAAAAAATTGAGATTCACAGAGAATCATTCCAGAAATTTATCTACCATCTATGATACAGAGTGAGTGCAAGGGAGAAAATAAAGTTATATCAGAGCTTTAAAATGTTTTTTTCCCCAAATCAAGAAACCTCATGGAGTAGAGAAGGAAGATAAGGCGACAGAGCACCTTTGGTGCTAGAACTTTCAGAGGAACAAAT
This sequence comes from Micronycteris hirsuta, assembly GCA_004026765.1. Taxonomy (NCBI): domain Eukaryota; kingdom Metazoa; phylum Chordata; class Mammalia; order Chiroptera; family Phyllostomidae; genus Micronycteris; species Micronycteris hirsuta. The sequence continues at coordinate 4,197 of PVJI01018251.1, read as the reverse complement.
AAAATCTAGACATAAAAAATGCTTTAAAATTTTGAACTGGATTACTGGTAAAATAGCAGATTAAACATAACTAAAAATAGAAATAATATAGTAAAGATGAATCTGAAGAAATCTTCTAGAATCTAATATTAAGATATAAGCTAACCAAATAAAATAAATAGTAAGAAATATGAAAAACAGAATGAGATGATCTAGAGAGAGTCCTTAGAGAAATTAAGACTAAGGTAAGAGAATTATTTATAGAAATAATGGCTAAGAATTTTCCATAGCTGAAGAATAATATGAATTCTTGGATATGAGAGAAAAAAATATACAAGCAGGATAGATACCTAGACAGATACTAATGTAAGTATAGAAACCAAAGACAATGATGAACTTTAAAAGTGGCTGAAGGGAAGAGACGGATTAGCTACAAATAAATGAAAATTGGCAGTGAAGGCATATTTAATACAAGGGTTCATGAACAAGAATCTTTATAATTGAGTGTTTTTTATTACCAAAAAAATGAAAGAAAATATCCTAAATGTCCATATTCAAGAAATTTAGTAAATAAATATTTGAATATACATGTAACGTCAAAGTAGCCATAAAAATGCAAAAAATAGGCTAAAAGAATCACCATAATATTCATTTTTATGCAGAATTATAGGCACTCAGAAAAGTAAATAAGATGATTATTTATGAATATATGAGCCTGGGCATTTAGGAATTCCCCAGTTAGTTTAATGAGGTTTCAAACTATGCAAATATATGGTGACTGAAGAAGGGGTAGGGTTATAAAAGGTTCAGCCAAAAAGAAAGGGTCATTCTGTTTTCCTCTGGTGTTGCCCAGGGGAGATGAGCACACCAACAGACACAAACTTCTGGTCAGCCTAACAGACTCCACCCTACAGGGGCCACAGAAGCATCTGACCTCAGCACACCATAGCCTCAGGCATTAGGGTCACTCAACAATTACAATAAATTTGAAAGAGAAATGAAGAAGGAAAAAAGAACAAAATGAGATGGGGCTACCTGTTGAGATTTTCATTATTAATATTATTTATTTTTAGAGAGTAGTGCAAGCATATGTACTTGCTTAGAAGAGAAAGTTGCCTAGTGAATGAGGAAAGTCCAGTGGAAAAAAGGTGGGAATGGAACTCAAGTTCAAGTAAATTCAAGGAAGGACAATGCTTCCTCTAAAATTTGCAGAGCTGGCACAACAACGGAAATGAAAAATTGAAAATGCCATTGAAGCCAACATTGAGAAAGTTTTTATGTTATATTTATTTTTTGAAAGTTCTATAGGAAAATTACCAGTTACTTTGAGGAGCAGGGGTAGAGATTATTAGAAAAGCAAGACAGGTATTTCCCTGCTTTCCAAAAGTTTGTTCACATTATACCATTTTGTGAGGTGTGGAAATTGGGAAACACTCTTTGCTTTACGCCATTTCAGCTTATGACAGGTTTCATAGGAATGCTTTTCCTTTTGGGTAGCCGGGGGAGCTTGTAATATTGTTCAATAGCTATATGAGCACAAAAAGCAAAACCTGATTGGAGACATACAAAGACAGTTACAGTTGAGGAATGCTAAAAGCCTAACTGAAGATATAGATAATATATTTTCATAGTTCAATGAGCATGATATAATTCTTTTCTAGAAAGTAGTTGTAAAATTTAACACAAGGTTCTTTGTGAGTAAGACAAAGAAAAATATCGGGGGAGGGTGTAAAAAGTTACCTAGAAATTAGTTGACATATTGAATTATAGAAACTCTACTAGATAAGAAAATAAGTGAAAATGGATAGCGGGTATAGGGACAGACTGTGAAAATGAAAATACCTAGGAAATAAAAATCCTGATGGTATCAAAGTGATAGAAATAAAGAAGTGAGAAAGTTTCAAGAACAGGAGAGTATGATTAGAAATTAATTTTTCTCACACACACAGTTGTTCTCTGTCTCACTATTGTGTTATTTTCAGCACCTATTAATACTTGACATTTTCTTTCTTCTTGAGGACGGAAATGCTTTCTGTCTCATTTACTGATCTATCCCTACTGCCTGGAGTAGTTAAGGGCACAGTAAGAGTGTTCAGTAATTATTTTTGAACATCTGAATAATTGCTGGGATTTCATAGGTGTTTAAATCTTGGTATGGGTGATTGAGTGGATGACAACATTTACTAAAATGAGAAGCCTTCACCTGAGAGCACGGCATGGGAAGCCCTGATGGCAGAAGAGTTCACAGCTGGGCTTCTGGAACGAATCGAAAACAACGGGTTTGGTGCTGGCTTCACAATGCATTAACTGTAAGACATAGTGAAATGAACGTCATCATTGAGAGCCTCCATGTTTTCTTTCATTGAAGAGGTATAACAATTTCACAACATTTTTGTAGGAGAGAATTGGATAATAACGCACATGTCTGTGCCTGACATACAGGGATACTCATTGTGTATTAGGTGTTTTTAAATGATCCTCAAATCACTGTGATGTAATCTATACCCCTTTTTTATGTAATGATATTATTTTACCAAGACATTAAGGATCCCAAGTAAGTTTAATATTTGTCAGCTTTAAAAGTCACACAACTTCACCTACAGAGAATTAAAAATGTATTTCTTAGTACCTTTATCAAGGAGCGAATCACCATGCCATGGTATTGGTAGGCCCACCTGACTGTGCATTTTATATAAAGATGGATTTTGCACCACACAGCCAGCGAGGCGCTGACATTTCAGTGTCGGTGTTCAGTCACACCAGCAGTCTGCAAGACATTTCTGAACTATGTCTTTAAACTCTGATGTCTCTCATCACACATTGGACATGGTATAATTTCCATGGCTTTTCCAACATGCTTACAGCCATTATATATACAAAGAGATGATGTCCTGGATCCTGCATCCACTTCAGTAAGGGCTGCTGTATTGAAAGAACAGTGCTAGTCCCAGGAGATCAAAGTGTGAACATCAATTCTGATATCTAAGTGAATGTTCATGCTAAATTTCCCTTTTAGCTTCTTATAAACTACCGTGGCTTTCAAATACAAAAGGACTTAAAGCACCATCTAAAACACATCAAAATTGTATTCTGCCTTGTTTTGCAAACAAAAATGATGTGCCTAAATAAATCCATGTGAAAAAAACATGCATACAAGTACATTCACAAATTATTCATAAAGGGTGTTTCAGACTGTTAATCAAATTATTATTCTAGATAAAAAAAGAATTAAAAAATTCTCGATAGGACTTCCGCCAAGATGGCAGCGTAGGTGGACGCACTCGCTGCCCGCACTCTAAACAACGAACGCAGTAGTGAAAAATTAAACCACCAGAACGGACAGAATCGAACTGAAGGGAAGTCCGACACCCAGGAGGTAGGAGAAGACGAACGTCCAGGCCAGTAAGCGGGGCAGTACTGGGCGGAGGAACGGAGTGAGTGACAGGCAGCTCTCACGGAGGGACTCACACCGCCAGTGCCTGAACAGGGCGTGGCCCAGAACAACGGGTGAATCCCGGAAGCCAGCGACACTGCCGGAGAGAGGCCAGGGCTGAGCCAACAGAACCCAGTCTGGCAGAAAAGGCGGTGGGGATCTGGGGAGCGGAGGAGTGACAGGAGCCCATGGTGATCAGAGGCCACCATTGCTTCCTCCCAGGCCCCATCCCCAGAGGCAACGTCATCCAAAAAGCGACCCAGGTTACAGGCACCTGCCAGCTGACAAGTGCACCGAGATAAAAAGAATGAAAACGGCCTGGCTGGTGTAGCTCAGTGGATTGAGCGCAGGCTGGAAACCAAAAGGTCCTGGTTCGATTCCCAGTTGGGGCACATGCCTGGGTTGCAGGCCAGGTCCCCATGAGGGCCGTGTGAGAGGCAAGCATACATTGCTCTTTCTCCCTCCCTTCTTCTCTCTCTGAAAATAAATAAATAAAATCTTATAAAAAAAATGAAAATGGCCAAAATGAAAGATCAGAACAAATTACAACTAACGGATGACGACATAGTCAACCTATCAGATGCACAATTTAAAATGCTTGTTTGTAATCAAATTGTTAACAAAACTGGAAGTTAGGTGGACGCAAATAGTTGAACAGATGAAGAATACTATAAGGATAATGGAGGAAGATTTACAGGGAACCAACAGGAAAAAAAGGAGGTTGGATCTCAAACCAATGGGATGGACCAGAAGGAAGAAACAAGAATTCAAAAAAATGAGGAGGG